>JAMZEH010000022.1:1250000-1465000 GCA_024699665.1 Ostrea denselamellosa
GTCAGGGCCGTAGCAGTGAGGGTTATTTAACATGCCAACGCCTGTCGCGACAAGGGACTTTAGTTATTAGGTCATATCCGAAATACCCGTCATTCTAACTTTTAAATGCCGAGCGTTTGGCGAAGGAGGAATCACTACCTATGTTTACGTCTTGGTTTTGACGCGGCAATGGCACGCGCGTGGGTCGAACCCATGACCTTCCTGTTACGAAGCGAATGCTCTAACCACTGAGCTACCGCGACCGGTACTTTTACTTTGAATATTGACCTACTTTTCTTAAATTGAACTGTAGCTAGATATTTTAATCCATTAAGGTTTAGTATTACAATAATTACGAAGCATTATCAAACACTAAATTTTGAATTAACACTTAAAATTTTATTCGAATTGTGTGGCATTATATTGTCATTTCACTTGAATTATTTGTATCAATGTTCATTAAAGTCACGCTTCCAGGCGAGCTACATTGTCTTCTGACAACTTTTGTTTTGGTCAAGAATCAACGACGATATATCTGAAGTGATTACAAGTTGCAGAGTTCTGGTATGTATTCAATTCAAAACTGCGCTACGAAAAGAGCCCTCGCCACAGCATGAGATACCTAACTGATCTTGGCACAGTTGGTACAGATGTATTTAAATTTTATCGCGAAATGTATATTGTCGTGTTTGTCAACTTCGAGGTTGCAAAACTCACATCAACAAAAAAAGTTCATGTTCCATCTTTTTTTCAAGATACGAGATTCCAGATGAGTGACAATGGTCCATAATTTGCGTCTGGCGAATTCAGAAAATATTCTGGAAATACAATTTCAAACACCAACCAAGATCACCACGTTACCTCTTATCAAATGGAATGGTAGAGAAAACCATACCGATCATCGAGAAAATTATTTTTAAAAATTTTAAAATTGACAGAAAATACACCTGTAGATGATATGAGCATCTAGAATCATCAGCGCAGTTGATGATGGGGAGAATAACGAGACCTCCAAGGTCGTCGTTTACAGATTTACTATTATCGAGGTCAAATGATAACATCAAAGAAAATTGAAGAGAAAGGGCAATGATTCAAACGGTTTACTATGACCGAAATCTCAGACAAATGCCAGATCTGAAATTAGGCGATATCGTGAGGATTCTTGAAGAGGATGAATGGAATCAGCGGAAATTAGAGCAAACTGTGATAAGCCGAGATCGTACGTCGTACAAACTGATAAAGCAACCAGCAGTGTCCTGACATGACATTTCTCAGCCGTAGACATTCTATAACTTGCACGTGTTGTAATCCGATATGCTAAGCTTGTAGTATTGTAACACAGTTAAATGTCAAAGTTTCAGTTGACCACATCATAATATATCATTCCTCAAATTATTCTGTATCTGATGCCCATTGTAATAACACTGGCAACATAATTGTATGGTATTCTGTTAAAAAAAAAAACTTTAAAGATAAAATTAGTTTCAATATAAATGAATTAAATTGTTTTCTTTTACCTGTGAAGTTGGTCTCCGAGCAAAAAGTTTGACACTGGTGTACCAAAGGAATTAAATATTACTGGAAAGAATACGATGAAGAGTAGTCGTTTTTGGTAAGGTCCGAATTTTCCCAGCTTTTTAATGAGAGCGTCGTAATCCATCTCGCGTTAATCCAGGTTGTGGCGTTGTTGACTATTTACCTATGCCTCAATCTAATTCAAATAAGATGTTAGATCCGCTCGCATACGTAACATCTAACAACATCCCACATCAGAGGTCATATTTACGGAAAATATCGACTAATCATTACGAAGACGAACGTACCTTTCGTGACCAATGAGAAACGTCTGTACAAATTGTGTTCAGTTGTGTAAGTAAAATGGCGGTGAAAAACAATACGCGTGAGGTATTGAACACGGAAAAGATTTAGTATCCAAAATTTAAAACACGAAAAGAAACAGATATTGCAGTGTGTATTAGACAGGAAAGATGATATGGCAGTCCTCCCGACGGAATTTGGAAATTCCCTGCCCTTCCACGTGTTAACCCCTGTCCGAAGAGAATCCCAGAATCAGGACCAAGTGGCACATGTATATGACAGCTGCATATAAAGGTTGGTGTGTATACTGTTGTGACAATTTCGATTGATTGATTGATTGATTATTTATTGCTTTCCGCCACACTCAACAATTTCGAGGTTGACTATTGACTAACCTTGAATTACGTAGTTACTGCATATGTAACATGTCTTTTACATCTAAAATACTTTCTATTTATTTCGAAGACATATAAAATCATATAAATTCAATGTTTCAAATGTTTATCTTGTTATTCATTATATTTACCACTTTTGCTAGTCTTCTCGAACATAATTTGTTTTCTGCAATTTTATTGGCTAAGAGGCTTAATCCTGGCTTATCAGCTTGAGCGTTTATTTTTAGCATCTCATTGGTTTGTCAGCCCTATATAAGGAAATTCATTAGCAGATTTACTCTTCCTTTTAGATTCGAGTTCCACAGGAGCCTCGTTTCGATTTTTTTCTTTTACATAAAGTAGGATTTTCAACAAGCAGTAAATGAACATAGAGTTAGGAAAGATTTCAGGAGCCAGGTACTTCCTCATCAAATGTAGATACCTTAGTATAGTTGACGTTTACCTTGTTTTAGGATAGAATTAGATATCCCATACCTTAAAAATTTTCAGTTATTTTTTTTTCTTCATATCTATGCTATATATTCTAACAAAACGGATCCCAGGAAATGGTTTGGATATGTTGGGGGGGGGGGGGGGGGGGGGGGGCTAAGGTCCTTGTTTCTGGATTTGTTAGCCTTAACTACAACCTGCACTAAGAAACTGCTAGACGTGTTAAAAAGTGTTTGAATCTGGTTTATGGAACAGTGGAAATTATCATTTCTCCTGACAAACAAAACATCAACTTATCAGTATCACATCTACGTTTCGTATTATTAATCCATTTCAAGAATTACAAGAGAATTTTCTTAGGGTAAGGATATACTGCACATAAATCAATGACGTATCAAACGTATACAGTTAAGTAATTAAAAAAAGTGCCGTAAATGTTCAGTGCATTGAAATCTACCACTCGGAAACGGAAGACCATCAGTCTGATTTCGACAAGTGCTTTAGGCATGGAAGTAGATGCCAAAGGATTTCTCAGTGTGGTTTTATTTGGTGCGCAGTCAAGTTGAACTGTTCTGACGTAAATAGGAACTTGGATTGATAGTAAGCGACAACTTGCCATCTGTTGCCTTGATCGTTTATAATTCATACTATCAACGATTAACTGAGGAAGCTGTAAAGAAAATGGAATGCTGTGAACTCTGTCTGCTAGAAAACAAATCAGAGACAAAATATTTGGGACATCACACTTCTTGTGATAATTGTGCAGCTAAGTATACATGCAATAAATGTGAAATACTGCCTATCGAAAAAATGTTAAATTTTGCAAATGCGTACTCTGAGCAAAACAGTGACAGTGTGTGTTATGACTCTATTGATAAAGAATTAGATGATTTGATAGAGTAATTGAAACTGAAGTTATCTGTTAGTGATGTTTATTTAGGGCCCTGTCTGTCGACAGTTATGGACTTGAACTTGGCAAAATTATGTCACAAATCGTGAGTCAAATTCACTAAAAGGAATATTTTACCAGTGACATTTTATATACCGAACAACTAGTCAGGTCTTTGTGTATTTACATATATACAGGTGTTGTAACTTTATTTTTGTTGTAAATTACCTAAAATTTTAAGATAAAGTTTTTGCTGGATTTTTTCCAGCTATGTATTTACTTTGATAGAATATTTGTACTACAGATTTAATGGCCATCAGCTATTACAGAACTATGAGCCATTCTTACAGCCTTCTGCAATTCACTTAAATGTTTATGGCGAATGTATCTTGCGTTATTAAAATATGAGAAACTGTGTTTTCTCAACAAAGAATCCTGTAGAGATCCAGGTTAGAATAGGTGCTCAGTAGGCGACGAAATGGGGTGGTCCTTCGGATATGACCGCAAAAACAGAGGCCCTGTATCACAGCAAATTTGTGTAGCATGTTAAAGATCCCTCCTTGATCAAAGGCCGTAATCGCCGAGCTTTGCAGCTCAAATAGTGTACCATCGCCGACTGTGTTATATGTTATATTATGCTAAAATAAGTGCACATACAGTATTTTGTCCCTTCACACAATTTCTTCATATTGTTTTACCTACCCTAAGTAATTGGTTAATCATGCAACTTCATTTCTCTAATGTATAGTGTGCCGATAGGGCCATGTGCAAAAGCGCAACGGCGCGTTTCTTAAAACACGCTATCACCCCAACACACAACACGCCGTCTCGCTATTACACAACACGCAAACACGCTAATACACAACACGTTAACACACAACACGCCATCACGCTAATACACAACACGTTAACACGCCGTCACGCTGACACACAACACGCCGTCGCGCTATCGCGCTAACACACTAACACGCAACACGCCGTCATTGCGCGACGGCGTGTTGTGTGATAGCGCGATGGCGTGGTATGTTTTAGCGTGATAGCACGACGGCGTGTAGTGTAATAGCGCGTTTTAAGAAACGCGCTTTTCCACATGGCCCCATCGGGACACCATAAAATTGCGATTTAACACCGGCACATCAATTTAAAGTAATAATGACACCAAAAATATTTATTTTACCTGCTTAGAAAATTCATGCAATATGTAGTATGCTGGTCACATTAAGATGTCAATTTGTACACAATCTCTGAATTGTAATGTCATGAATTAAATAAAGTTTATCATAATCTGGTCTTTTTTCAAGTAAAGAGGTATATTACAGTGTAATTAATAACCATGTAATTCATGACATTACAATGAACCATTATATTTACTGAAATCGTTGCCCTCGACGTATGTTACTAGTGTATGATTCAATACGTCTTCCGTGTAATTGGAGATGTGCTTCAGGATTGCTGCTAAAACTACTAATTTTATCAAATGAGGATAAGCCTTTGAATGGGCAAGGATACTCTCATTTGTTTTGTGATCAGAGCAGGCAATTTTACAATCTTCACTCAATATCTAAGGATATATTGTTGTTTCCTCCTTGCAAATTCTTGTTAGAGATGTTAAATGAATAGAACCAGTTCAGTACTTCATATTGTTTGTAAAATGATATATGGGCAGTTTATATTCTGCGGATTGTACAGCCTCTCTCATTACTATCCCTGTATCTACACAAGTGTCCAAATTCATATGCAAAATCACAAGTTTGAAAAGCGTCACCAAGTAATCCTGCATTTGGTCTTGGGTTCCATTTATCGGGGGGTTTGTTTGTTTATTTGTTTGTTTGTTTGTTTTCTTGTTTGTTTTTCTTTTTTGTTTTAGTTGGGTTTTTTGTATGTGTATCTGCATGTGTTTTTGGTATGTTTGTTTTATTTTTTCTTTGGTTTTTGAAACTTTTATTTTTGGTATGGCGATATGAATGCCAGGGATCTTTTTTTTTTTTATGAATTTGCAATGAGATATGTCTGGTGTACATAAAACATGCATTAAAGTCTATCTAAATATCTCATTTTAACAATGTCTAATAATCTTACACTTAGAAATGAACATAGGTAACACAATGTACTATACATGTATGTTAAAACATGCGTATAATAAATTCACGCTTACTGTGACGTCATGTGTATTCCCCTGGGAGAGGAAATTGGCGAACATTTATTGGATATTACGAAGTGTGGTTACATTGAACTCTTTTTCGTTGGTCCTGAAGATGTATTTTGTCTTGATTTTAATTTTCTGTTTTTATTTATTGATTTTTTTTTTTCATTATTTTTAGTTGTCATTATGTTATGATTCTTTTCTTCATGAGTTTACAATGAAACAACAAGCGGGTAGGTTTTATCATCACAGTGGTGACACTTAAATCTTTCTCTTGTGTTGATGTCCAATAGTTTTCAGGATGCCGTGGATCGCACACAATTTCTCTTACATTCTGGAAAAATGTCATCTGAATTGTTTAAGAAACGTTTCCTCTAAATGTTTTCACTCACAGAATCAATGTACTCTGTCTTTTTTCTTTCTTTTTGACATTGCTACAGAATTGGTCGGCAGATTTATGTCTTGGTCAATGTGTGATGCAGAAAAAACAGCAAACAGAGGGCATCCAAGATCACATAGTACAACATCTTGTATGTTCGGTATGCATCATACATTCACCCTTTGACGTATATCATGTTCAGTCATCATCGCATGCCACGACTGAAAATGTACGCTCATCTCATTTTCCACCCTTGGCTCTCTGCGTGAAAATTTTCTCGTTTCTCGTAAATATGCCGAGAATGATATAATTTGTTCACCAATAGAATGCAGGCTTAGCCTAAAATTGAAGATTTGGTTTAGCCAAACCGCATTTAACTCAATAATGAAAACTTGTGTTTTATGCAACGAAACTATCTTTGACAAGAAATCATACACCCCAACACATCTGTTTGTTCATTTGTTACCCGTTCAATGTTGAAATCGCCAAATCTGTATACATACGGGTTCTGTTTTGGTTAGTTTACCGAAGAAGTAGAAAAACAAGCTTTCTGATTGGTGTAGCGTAATTTGCTAGCATTCTATAAAAAGTTCAAATCTTTTACGTGCCACACCTGCTGTGACACGGGACCTCTGTTTTTGCGGTGTCATCCGAAGTACCGCCCCATTTAGTCGCCTCTTACGATAAGCAAGGGGTGCTGAGGATCTATTCTAACAACCCGGATCCCCAGGGGGTAACCCGAATCTGAAAACGGAAGGTCATTGCTGAAGTTTATTTCATCAACAAAATCCACAGGCTTGTTGTAATAAGGATGTAGACATGGAATATCTATTTAGGTCACCTGAGTATTACGCGGAAGTTCAAACCTACAACTACATGGTTCCTTTCAGTATTTATTTTCATCCTATCTCCAAGATTAACTATAGCTATGATAAACCAATCGTCGTTATAACTGCGATGTTTCACTATCATCGTCCGTGTCTGTTGATATTTTTGTTTTATTGCACCTGCAACAATGAAGAAAAAATATATGAAGCATAAAATGACATACAAGGATTGATCCAAAAGTTCGTGGATTATTTATCTAGAATTTTATAGTGATAAAGTATCGACATAGTCTCTAGCTCAAAACCATATATATATTCTATCTACTATGATTGAAAATTTTCATAAACTTTATGATAACACATAAAGTCAGACAATCATGATATGTTACGAAATCTGGGGGTGGGGTGGGGGGGGGGGTTGGCGTGAAGTTTCATTAGGTAGAAATGCTACGCCAGAAAAATTGGATGTGAATGAAAAATGAAGGGTATTTACTACAATATTTTGAAATTGAAAACTTTCAAATTTACCTCATTTTGTCCCCCCAAAATATTTTAATATAAAGTAACCTCAAAAATCAAGAGACCTGCTGGATTTGAACCCGCGATTAGACCTGCTGGATTTGAACCCGCGATTTATAGTTCAGCAGTCGACCTGCTGACTTACTAAGCTACTCAGCTAGACAATTAAATCTATAAGGAATAGACTAAAATTGCTGATTATTATTTATGATTAAAAGTAAGTCATCCATTATGACGCTGTAGTATGTCTCCTTAAAAACATTGCGTCACATTCATCTGTTTGTCGCAAGAACTCATTAAAACATTGGACCCTCTCTTTGCCTTAGATAGGAGTGTAAGCACTCATATCGCACTCATTTTCCTCCTATTTAGATCTCAAAATGCGCCCCATCGTTTCATATCAACTCCCGATTTCCAGAAGGTGCGCCCGCGGTCTAAGTCCATTAACGCCTTCATTCTTTCAGCAAGGATAGGACGACCCTCCACCAACCTGCCACACCTTCCCGCCTTCTGCCACACCTTCCCGCCCTCTGCCACACCTTCCCGCCTTCTGCCACTTAAACACGAGTTGCCTAAGTACATTTTTGTCCTGCCTCTGTCATTAATTTATATGTCTGAGTTGGAGCATACCCAGGATTTTTACAAAACCGAATAATTGACTGATTTTCAGTGTTTTCCAGTAATATAATACGAGTTTGTACCTATACTGGATTCCAAAACTGAACAAAAATCCCTAAAACTCCAGATAGATTGCTGTATCACTATCTTTGCTCCTCACGGGAATATTATTTGCTTTGAAGGAGAAACTTTAGACGTATTATATCTGTACATCTGTGAGAAGTGATGTAAATGAACAGGCTAAGATAACTAACATTTTATCTAGCCTATTCAATCTCTTAATTCTCCTAAAAAATACAAATCGGAGAGATGGGCAAACACGGACGCCTGGTCATACGAGAGTGGAATCAGATGCTTGGGAGGAGTAAGCATCCCCTGTCGACCGGTCACAGCCATCGTGAGCCATACATACCTATCAGGTAAACGGAGCAAACCGTAGTCAGAATCAGTTTGCTACGAATGGCTTAAGAAGAGACTGTACAAACCCCAGTAGCATTAACTTCTTTGTCAGTAGCCTCCCTCGATTTAAACACTAATCATATGCAGAACAAGCTCTTGCGTATTGATTCAGTTGGGAGTTATAAACACCATAAAACAGGTGATGATGGATCCAGCAATGTATCTTTGTTTGTAAATCAAATTGTGGATTCAAAAAAATTCTAAAGAACTTTTAGTAAATTTTAAATCAGAAATCGTTTCCCAAATCAGCAGCATCAAACACTTTACCATTAAGAATACCATTAAGAACAGATATAAAGAAGTTTCTATAACAACTGTCAAAGAGGTACAGTCCGAGTTCATCAAACTATTTCGTAGATTTTCAAGTAGGTCACAAACCGGTATTATCATGTATAATTATGAATTACTTCTTGAAAAATAAAAACTTCATAGAGAAAATCCTCGAACTTTTCGATCAAACAAAATACCAATATTAGTTGTATGTTGTATTATATGTTGAGAACGACCCAAGCTACTCACCCGTTAATTTGAAGACCCCCCTCATGGTCAGCATCTGTCACATTCTCGAGAAGTTTACGTCCTCTGGTCTCTGGCAGTTGTATTGACAGTACGGCTACGATAATGGTAGATCCCCCAAATATTATCAAGGGAAGTGCTTCCCCAAATTCTCCGTCAGCCTAAAATGGAAAAGACTTTATAACTTTAATAATCGTATGCTTTTCGTTGGGTGGTTTTTTTTTCTGCTTATACATATTTTCATTATCGCAAAATATAAATACATTTTTCATTTCTATCCCTTCATTTCCCAGAGTTCCTTGCTAAAAATATCGCATGAATATTAGTATTCCCAAAACTTCAGACACATTGCTATATTTCAAATATTGGTTTGGTTTGGTTTGGGTTTGGTTTTTTTTGTTTGTTTGTTTTTTGTTTTTGGGGTTTTTTTGGGGGGGGGTTGTTTTTTTGGTTTTGTTTTACGTCCCGTCGAGAATTTTACACTCATGTTGAGACGTCACCAGCTGTAGGTGAAGTACCACAAATTTAGACCTATGCTTAGCGCTCAGGGCCGTAGCAGTGAGGGTTCTTTAACGTGCCAACGCCTGTCGTGACACGGGACCTCCGTTTTTAAGGTGATATCCGAAAGACCCGTGATTCTCACTTCTAAATGCCGAGCAATTGACGAAGGAGCAATCACTACCTATTTTTCGTCTTAGGTTTGACGCGGTCATGGCACGAGCGGGGCTCGATTGATTGATTGATTATTTATTGCTATCCGCCACACTCAACAATTTTTCAGTTATTTGGTGGCGCCCAGTTTTTGTTGGTGGAGGAGAGGACCCAGATACAATGTACCTGGGAAGAGACCACCGACCTTCCGCAAGTAAACTAGCAAACTTGCTCACATAACGCCGCGGCCGAGATTCGAACACGCGCCGACAGAGGTGAGAGGCTTGGTGATTTTGAGCCCGATGTTCTAACCACTCGGCCATGGAGGCCCCCAGCGGGGCTCGAACTCACGACCTCCCGGTTACGAAGCGAACGCTCTAACCACTGAGCTACCGCGACCGGTGTTCAAATATTGGGTACAAAGCGTGCAAAAGGTGTCTTCAGTACGCATGAACAGGAATTACTTTGAAAATACTAACTAAATAATATATGTAAGGAGAGAACGTTGCCCCAAGCCTCGCTCCAATTCCACAAAACCCCAGAATAAAGCTTCGAACGACAGTTGGAAACAGCTCTCCAGTATAAATGTAGATCTCTCCGAAAGCAGCGGATATCCCAAATTTTCCAACCATCGCAAAAGCGACCAAAAGCCAGGTATAAGCTATAAAACAGAAGAAAATGTGCCATTGTTTAACAAGAGCTGTCCATTAGCATTCTATGGTACAACGCACCTACCATCGCCTCGGACTTTTCTTTAAATATTCCGAAACTGATCATATTCCATTCCCTTAAGCGTCGTAAAATGGCTGAAATACCATATAAAGGGTATTGTCTGCGGATGGAAATTTTTACGTTCCGATCCCTAAAAGGAAGCAAATTATATTATGCGTTTCCAATTTCTGTAGTTGCATTATATCTACCTATACGTATATGTATCGATATACGTTTTGCAATTGTCAAACATTGGAGAACCACAGAAGATACTCGTTATACGGTGTCATCAAAACGGCATTAAAAAGCCCGAATCAACCAATCATATTCCATATGTCAATCGCAAAAAGCCCGAATCAACCAATCATATTCCATATGTCAATCACAAAAAGGTTTAAAATATTCTGAGTTTTAACGAAATTGCTCAGTTTTAAAAGAGAATGGCTACTGTCAACTTGTAGGAGTAGAAACTTGAAAGTCAATACATACAAGAATCCAAGACGAGTGCTGGGAGAATAGAGAGCAAACATCCAAATCCACTGCTAAACATGACGACCAGATGCATGGGTTTTCTCCCTGTTTTATTCATAAGAAAACACAGCAGGTACCCAAGGGCTTCCACCAGGACCGCAACAGCAAAATTGGTGTACAGGTTCCCGGCAAGCTTGCCCATATTCAAGGTAAGGCCATAGTAAATGAAGGATATCACAAACCTACGAAAAGGCAAACAATAGGTCCACAGACCACATTGCTCACCCGAGTCACCTTGCTCATATAGAGATAAGACTTGAACGTTTAGTAACTTAGTACTGAACCAATATACAAACGTGGTTTGGCATTGGACAAACAAATTAGCTCAATGTGGTTAAAGCATTGCGCTCAAAATCACAAGGCTTCTCACCTGCGGCGCGGGTTCGATTCTCGCTCGCGCCGATATATGTGAGAAAGTTTGCCAGTTTAATTTCGGAAGGTCGGTGGTCTCTTCCCGGATATATTGTATCTGGAGTCTCTTCCACCAATAAAAATGATGAACGCCACCAGATAACTATAGTGTGGCGACAATCAATCAATCAATTATATTAACTAAAGAACCTATTTTCTTATGTCCCACCTAAAAGGGGACAAGGTCTTTGATTTTAACAAGCTTGAGTTCCCTTCACTGTATGATGCTTTGTCGCAAGTTTTTGCTTCATATAGACCACGTGTGGCCTCCGTGGCCGAGTGGTTAGAGCATTGCACTCAAAACCACAAGGCCTCTCACCTCTAGTCGGCGCGGGTTCGAATCTCGCTGGCGCCGGTATATGTGAGAAAGTTTGCGAGTTCACTTTCCGAAGGTCGGTGGTCTCTTCCCAGGTACATTTTATCTGGGTTCTCTCCTCCACCAATAAAAATTGGACGCCACCAGATAACTGAAAAATTGTTGAGTGTGGCGGAAAACAACAATCGATCAATAAATATAGACCACGTATTGAAAAGTTAACGACGACACAGTGACCAAATTTTGATCAGAAGTCTCACTTGAGGTGAAAACAGTTTTTATACATAATGTTTTGATTCCTAGGCAAAAGGTGGTTTTATTCACCGAGTTTAAAAGGTTCGCCTACAAGTAGTATTTGCCATCAATAATAAATATAAGTATGGTACACGCAACATCTTTTACCAGTTTGAAAACATTATGAAGGAACGTAATACGAGTTTTCTTGACTTCAGAAGTCCTTTCAGAATTTTCAAAATTCCCTCGTCTTTTCCGACATTAATACAAGACAGGTCCTCATTCAGCTCAATGTGGTTTATCTTAGCGGCGTAACGAATAATTTTCACAGCCTCTTTGTATCTTCGTCTAGAAATCAACCATCGAGGGGACTCTGGCAATATTTTAGGCCTGAAAATTAAAATAAGTCCTATGAAAAGAGGTTATGGTTGAGAACTGAACGCTAATGAGTTTTGTGATTGAAGTAAAAGTTAATCAATGTGCACCACGTGGAATTTACGAGAAATGATTTACTGGTGATTGTGTAAAGAGGAGTTGGTTGTATTTACCACCAGTAGAACAGTGGTATAGCCATAGGTACAGCTAAAACCAGCTGTAGCCATTTCCAGTCCCGGATGAAGTATCCCAGTAAGAGAAGGAGAAATTCGCCTGAACAGTACACTAACAAAATGCAGGTGCCCACGTGGAGGCGTTTCTTTGGACCAACAAATTCCATTGCTGTAATTAAACAGAGCACCAGAGTAAAATTATATCCTCAAACGTGCATGTTTTAAATGACTAATGTACAAGATAGCACCTGCCTATGATGAAAGAAGCCATGTAGAGGCAGTTTCCACAAAACCCATCAAAGAATCGACAAAGAGAGAACATGTAGACGCTTGTTGAGAACGGCATGGCTATGTTGGCAATGAAGGTTAAGGTTGTGCTTATACAGACCATGTATCGTCGACCAACTCTACAAAATACTCAGCAAGATGAAAACTGAAGATAACGAACAGTGATCAATCTCAGAAATCCCATAAAGAATACAAAATTAAGAGTTGAGCAAACATGGACCCGTGGACACACCAAAGGTGGGATTAGGTGTCTAAGAGAAGTAAGTACCCCCATGTTGATCGGTCAATTTCAGTCAGGCAAACGAAGTAATCCGTCGTCAAAATCAGTATGTAAAGACTCCTAGCAATTGTTATCAAATACGCCGGAAAGCATTTAAAATAACGACAGTTTGTATTTGCAAATAAGATTACGACCATAGAATTTGCGAAATGCTTTTTATGATCTTAATTGCAAATGCATCCTGTCGTAAGGTCAAATTCTGTCTGACGTGTTTTATACAAATTGTTAGGCCGTTCTTTACGTATTGATTTTGACTACGGATTGCTCCGTTTACAGGATTTACAGCGAGTGAGACCGATCAAGAGGGTTGAATACTCCTCCCAGGCACCTAATCCCACCTCCGGTATCTCCAGGGATCCGTGTTTGACCTACTTCTTTATGGAATTTATGAAATTGATCACTGTACGAGGTTTGTTCGATATGTTATGTGTATTGTACCACAGCGAGATAACGCTTTGCACGATTTCATGGATGATGATACTCTTGAATAGCTCTATTCAATACCTTTCCAACGGTATAACATGAGCCTTCAGCTTTATATAATTTTAAGCTTATAGTCATTTCAATAGAGCCAGTTGTTGGCCACTGTTGTAAAAATGGTTGGAAAGCGGGTTGAGAATATTGATACGCGATATTGCCAAACCTGTTGACAGATCGCATTTCATTTTGAAGCGTATTTTGAAAGTACGAAAGATTTCTGCCAGATGGATACCACATATACTGACAGATGACCAAAAATGGGTACGAGTACAAACCGCTAAGCAGTTGTTCAAAATGTTTTCCAAATTCAACTAAAGACAATTTCCAAACATTGTTAATGGCGATGAAACATGGGTTCACTATTTCGAATCAAAAATATGGCTAACGAAACACGACAGAAGGTTCTTTATTGCATATTCTTCTCATGTAATGGTATAGCCGTACACATTCCGATGCCGAAGGGCAAAAATGTTACAGGTCGGTATCACCTAAATGTTATACTAAAAAAGCTTAAGAAATATTATCATAAACGACACCCTGTGTCGGGATTTAGGCATGTTCGTCTAATTCATGATAATGCTCCATTACATTCATCTGAGCTTGTGCAGCAAGTCGGAGAAGGTTACCATCTTGCCACACCCATCATATTCTCCAGATCTAGCCCTATGCGACTTTTTCCATTTTCCAAAACTTAAAAAGTTCTTATTTGGTCGTCGTTAAAAGTCCCGAAAAGCCCTTGGTTCAGCCATCAGTCAGTGTCTCAGAGGTCTACCTAAATCAGCGTACCGTGACGCATTTCAGAAATGGATTCAGAGATTGAAATGATGTATTTCAAACCGCGGAGAATACTTAGAAGGGATGTAATGTTCGTTTCACTATTTGAATGGACTGGTTTTGAGATATCGTACAATACACATTGCATATCGAACAACCCTCGTAATCTTCACTTTTCATAATTCTTTTAATATCAATTTAGCGTAGTTGTGCGTTGAATTAGAGTACTGTTTAACAAAGATGTGGATGATTGTGGTCATAGAAAATATCACATCTTTAACGGGCTTTGACAGAATATAGAGATGCAACATATGTTGTCAAAAAAATTCTCCCAGTGAAACTTTAATTTGGGAATAGGAATTGTTAGTTTTGCATCCAAACTGGTTATTTAATGACTGCACACATGGAGAATCTTTACTAGTCCACTGAAAGGAATGAAACTAATAAATAATCCCAACACAGTTACTAACATGTTAGGAAAAGGAACTAAAACCGATGAAGTATATTTACATTTATTTTTATGCCAGCAAGAGGAACGTTATTGTGATCACATCAGTAACAGCATCCTGGACAAAGACAACAAATAATCCCAAGTATTTACTTACATGTCACCAAGAGGTACAAAGACAATAGTGGAGACTACCGTACCAATGAAGTACGCCATGACTGCGTGGGACCGCATCAGCTTCTGCTCACACACTAGGTTGAACTGAAACAGATGCTCGCTTTCAGAAATTTTAGAATTATACCTGAATTTCTTTCTTTGTTTAGGATAGTGCATCAATTTCAAAATATGGAATATATTGTCGTTGAATGTATTAGATATAACCCCGAAAAAATAATAACTACGGCTTTCTTAGTAGTGTTTTATTTAGTCAACACTTGAATTACTTTTCATGTATGAAAACAATTTTGTATTTGCAGTACCCATCCTCATAACGTCAGGGGTCGTAAGTCCACTCTTCATTTCATTCTTTTTCTGGCCATGGCATTTATCTTTTTATTTCACATTCTGCAGATGATCTATAAGTGAATTATACGTGTAATTCTACCCATCCGTCTTTGTGTGTTTTCCCCAACGCGATTAGACCAATGTATGTAGTGATATGCGAAACTACAGCACATGATAAGAATTTACCGGTCGCGGTTGCTGTAGAGCATTCGCTTCGTAACCGGGCTCGAGCGGGGCTCGAACTCACGACCTCCCGGTTACGAAGCGAACGCTCTAACCACTGAGCTACCGCGACCGGTAAGAGATAGGTTAGGTAATATCTTATCAACATGATTTTTACCAGCGTCACCAACGGTGACAGCAGGTCTAGTAGCCGCCCACACCGTTCATTGGTCCGTTTGTTCGTCCGTCCGTCACGCTTATGAGTGCATACTTAGTGTAACCTTTAACTCGAAAAGTACCCAACCATTAATATTCAAACTTCGCACAGTGTTTATATATATACTGAAGATGTGCATCTCCTATTATGAATGAATATGACATATTATAATTGTGATTTTGACCATATTCGACTTAGCCTTCTTTTTGCAATTTATGCTATTGACGGTGCATATTTTGTGTATTCTGAAGCTCAAAAAGTTTCCAATCAATATTATTTAAACTTTGCACAGTGTTTATATGCATATCTAATACTTTCAACAACAGCATTGTAAGTATTAATTTAATGAAAATTACATCCATTAGACAAGACTTTAAAATCCTTTCAGACACCAAACTAGACCTGCCCTGTGATCGCATGGTACCAGTGACCATAAAATATAGTTTTCCGCCTAACCCTACAGATGCTACACATCTCTTTTGGTGACAAATGACAAAGCAAATGGATTGGCCACGGCAGCTCGGTGGTAGAGCGTTCGCTTCGTAACTGGGAACTCATACGTTCGAACCCCTCTTGTACCATGGCAGCGATTGGACCTTCGCCACACGCTCGGCATTTAGAAATGAGTCACGTGTCGCAACAGGCGTTAACACGTTAGAAAACCCCCACTTTCTACGACTCTGAGCGCTATGCATAGGTCTACATTTGCGGTACTTCCTCTAATCAATACGAGTTCGACAGGGCATTGGTTTACACTCATATGGAGACGTCACCATTGCCGGTGAAGGTCTGCAAGTTTTAGTCCATGCTCGACGCTGACGACCTTTGAGCAGGGAAAAACTTTATCGTGCGACACCTGCTGTTACACAGCGCCTCGGTTTTGGCGGACCTATCCGAAGGACCGCCCCATTTAATTGCCTCTTACTACAAGCAAGGGATACTGAGGACCTATTCTAATTCGGATCCTCACGGGATGTGGGTATTCGGTTCCTTTCGGAAAGAAAGTATGTAAAATTACTGTTTTTTGGAAAATATTTTCATTTGTATCTCTACAACCGTGATTTTTCTGTGCATATTTATTCAATTTTGTTTCATTTTATTCATGAAATACCGTAGCATTGATACCTTTATATATATATATATATATATATATATATATATATATATATATATTATGTGGAGCATATGTATCTTTAAAACGTGCAATTTGATTGGTCGATAGAAATATTAGGACAAGAGAGAAATCACGAATAAACCTTTAAAAGTTAATACTTGGGCGACGTCTCTGTGGGGTACACAACAGAAACAGTCTGATAACATCAAAATTCCTGAACACTTCATAATTTAAAAGACTTCGCGGTCGAATATGAAGAGACTTTTTTTTTCCTTCTAAACTACAGATATAGGAGAGAAAACCTTAAGGGGGGATATTATACGGTAATGGGTGAACAATGCTTGAACATGCGAGTTTCCCGCCAACATTTGATCAGGCAATGCACTGGCTTTAGGTCTCGCCTGGTATTTCATTTGAGGCACATCTGCCCAACATTTTCGTAAACTCTTCAATCTTAATAGGTAACCACCATGTGCAGCACGCTTACCTGTGAATTAATTAGGTAATCACCATGTGCAGCACGCTTACCTGTGAATTAACTGTGCTGGTGAACGTTGAAATGTCATACACCCACTCAGTACAGGGTGTTAGCGAGTCGTTCGAGATCACGGTGCATTCTTCATAGTCGCCGTTCGACTTTCGCGGAATGGTCAAGTTAATTAACAGTTTGTGTTGCTCATTTTGTATAATATATGTGTCGTTGAGTAACCCTGGAATTCTGCATCTACAGTAGAAATAAATTTCCAGTCACAAAATACATAGTAAATTATTTCTAGACAAAGCATAGTGGTTATTGCGCAGTCTAGTGGTTATTACGCTTGTTTCGTATGGAGAGACGCGGATTCGATTCTCGATCCCAGTGGGCGTTGGCACGATAAAAACAAATTCGCAGCTACAGCTTAAGAGCCATCTATAAGTCAAACTTTATGGCACTTCGCCTTAAGTTGGCGACAAATCTACATGAGTGAAAAATTCTCGAATGACACGTGTACGAGAATCAGAAAATGTTATTGCACGTGTTTTCATTGATATTCAGTGTTTCACGTAATATACTTTCCAATAATGCATTTTAACTTGTACTCTCTCTATGTGAAGGAAAATTCCAGCCATTGTATATGTGATAAGTATCCACGAACTCTCCGCACGACTTGATGACTAATTAATACAGATAATCTTGATCTCAAATTACATATTGATTTTGGAAGTCGGTCAAACTTCTATAAATGAATTGGTTCTCGATTTCTGAAATACCCTGCACAAAAGCGATTCAGTTTTTAAATATCTCATAATTGTTTAACGTAGAGCGATTCCTTGAGTAACAGGGGAATGAGTACATTCCCTAAGACCGGCCACTATTGTAGTTGGTCTTAGGTGTAAGATTAAACGGAAGATAAAGGGGTCAAATTACTCTTACATTTAAAAATTACCCAGAAGTGAAGGTCGTCATAGTGTTCTTCTGCCCGATGTCGTCACAGACATTGACACAATGGGAGCGATACGATTTCATACTAGTACAACGACATCAAAGTAGGAGTGAAAGTGAGAATATTGATCGTCCTCGAGTGTCCTATTATAAGGAACCCCAAACTCTTTTAAAACATTTCATTCAGCACCAAATTAAGTATTTCGAAATTATAATCGAATGCACTTGCATATCTTCGTATTGATTATGAACTTTACAATGTAAATATTAATCTTAGAAACGTTCCGTTACGGCAAATTTGTTGTTTAATAGAGACCTATACTGAACTGTAGCTAAATTACTGGGGAAAAAAGTGCAGATAACGGTCAGTGATCATAGTAGCAACTAGTAGTGGATAACAATAGCATTCACATCGTGATAAATCCCCAAACGTGCAAACCTGGTTACATTATATATATATATATATATATATATGTGTGTGTGTGTGTGTGTGTGTGTGTGTGTGTGTGTGTGTGTGTGCGGTGTTGTAGGGTATATATGTGTACGGTGTTATAGGGTATATATATGTATACAGTATTGTAGGGTATATGTGTGTACGGTGTTGTAGGGTATATATATGTATACAGTATTGTAGGGTATATATGTGTACGGTGTTATAGGGTATATATATGTATACAGTATTGTAGGGTATATATGTGTACGGTGTTATAGGGTATATATGTATACAGTATTGTAGGGTATATGTGTGTACGGTGTTGTAGGGTATATGGTTGTCAAAAGAGGAGGGAGCTTGGGGCCTATTAGGGTAGTATGTCCGACGCATAAAGGGACAAAACAATAGGGCTGTTGTGTGAGAGAACAATGGAAAGGACAATGGGGGGATTACTCGGATAATCCCCTCCCATTGTTAAACTAGGAGGAAAACCTTGCATAATAGAACGATAGGATTCCGGAGATCCGGGATTACGGTACCACCAAAGATTCCACGGTTGACCGGCGGCTGCGTTGGCAGCGCGTATGAGCACTCTATTGGTTGCTGCATGTTGCGAGATTTGAACCCGCGCTGACTAGAGGTGAGAGGCTTTGTGATTTTGAGCCCGATGCTCTAACCACTCGACCACGGGGGCCCCTCTTAAAAGTAAATTAAAGTACATGTATTTACCATTATAATAATAACATTCTTAATCCATCAATCAAATCTTATACCATTCCAGGTTAATAAAACTAACGTATTCAAACATTAGATGTGTAACTGGTGCGCACATTGGATGTGTAACTGGTGCCCACATTAGATTGATTGATTGATTGATTATTTATTGCTTTCCGCCACACTCAACAATTTTTTCAATTATCTTGTGGCGTCCAGTTTTTGTTGGTGGAGGAGAGAACCCAGATACAATGTACCTGGGAAGAGACCACCGACCTTCCGCAAGTAAACTGGCAAACTTGCTCACATAACGCCGCGGCCGAGATTCGAACACGCGCCGACAGAAGTGAGAGGCTTTGTGATTTTGAGCACAGTGCTCTAACCACTCGGCCACGGAGGCCCCTCGCACATTAGACGTGTGACTGGTTCCCACATTAGATGTGTGTCTGGTACACAGAAAATTGAAAATGAGATATATTTTTTTTCTCTTAGAAAAAAGGAAATGAATTTGTTAAAGAAAACTTCATTAGAATTAATTTCAAAATGTATATGAATGGAAAATGGTCAGTACATGGAAAGACGAAGATAAAATGTTGCCAGTATTTATCCATTTCTATGGAGAACGACCTGAAAGTCGAAATGAAACAGTGACAATAATTTGGTGCATGGTGCATTTAAAACTAACAAGTCTTGTTTCATGTTTTAATGATATAAACGTATTATAAGTGATAAGTCTTGGTTTTGTTGCATCATCCCTTGATCTCGTCTTTATCGGATATTGTATACATATATGTCGGGATATTATAACTATACGTTTACTACCTGCATGCCCGATTGAATAAATTTACTGCGGATCTACGAGCCATTGTATCGATTATCTTAATCACTGCATTGTATACCTCATCGTTTATTCGAATTTCCAACATTTTTGACTTCAGCATCACTGAAGAGACATTATTTGTCGAAATGCGCATCTGGTGCATCAAAATTGATACCGTTTATGCTTTGTATTAATACCTTATTCACTCAAATCTATGGAAAGGGTTCAGATCGCTAAAGTGTTCCCATTTTCAGTCTTAATCTAGGTCTCATTGTTGCTTGATTTAATACCTTAATCACTAGAAATCTTGTGGAGCAAGTGCACAATGAAAGGGGAAAACCCACAAGGGGCAATTAGACGAACCCTGATGGAAAATCCCCATTTAGGAATCCGTGAACAACCCTTTGTCAACGTATTGTTTGGAGGTACCTATTGACGTCACTGGATTTTTCCCACTCTTCTCATTTGTTCGCCTCTTTTTTCACCTATAGTTCAGTTCCCTCTTTAGTTCAAGGCGACCTACAGATCAAAGGTACTAGACGTTAAGTATATCATGGTGACGGGGATGCTCTCCCCGCGAAGGTCATGAGAAGGTCATCCATTGTCCTCCTCTAGTGTTCTATCCCTAGTTTAACAGTGGGAGGGGATTGTCCTCTCACACAATAACCCCATTGTTTTGCCCCTTTATGCGTCGGATATACTACTCATTACTATCAGGTACATTTTTAATATATGCTTTAAGAACTAAACGATATTTATTTTTTATAATAGAAACAACAAAACACGTACTTTACGGCGCGGTGCTGTGACTGTCTTACCTGTGTAATTGTTCTCCTACGAGGAAATTTGTCACAGGTGAGCTAAACGAATTAAAGACAATAGGCAGAAATAGTACACAGTACAATCGTCTCTGGTACGTCCCAAAACTTCCAAACCTCCGGATTAAAGTGTCGTACTCCATACTGGTCCCGATCCTCACTATAAAGACAACTGTCGTGCTATTGCAAAACTTTTAAATATCACTGTATCTGCATGTGAATATAAAAAAACCAACATTTGTTTAGTAGCTGCAGAGATATTGCTAGTTAAAATCTCTTGACCTCTTTCATTCAGTACTGTGGAAAATACGAATTAAATGCCTTACTACGAGACTAAGTGTTGGTTAGTTTAATGGAATCGACTTCTCTGGTGTTTCGGAACAATGCCATTTCAATGACACTACGTTACGTTAGTCCACAACACTGGTTAGGCCATCTGTATTTTCTTTGATCTCCGCTCATTAGCTTGAAAGATAAACATACTCAGATACGAAAACCAATGGTAAATCTAAATTTTATTTTCCTTGTCCATTTAGTGGTCCGTCGGGAAACAAGACACATTCTTTTATAATGTTCATATACATACATGTACATAGTGCTATGAAAATGTCTGAATACAGCATGACTTAAATATTCAACGAAAATAGATGGTAAAGTGAAATGAGCCGTTCCAAGCAACCCCCCCCCCCCTCCTTATGTGAAAAATTTTCGAAAATTAGTTTTTGATGTTAAATGAATGTATACACCAATGGGCATTATTCCTTAAAAATATAAAAGGTTTATTGATTTACGTACATATTATATAGGTAATCAAAGTTTATAACTCTATTTGAGCAATGGCATCGATTTATTGCACTGACGTTATGTCACTTTTGAGAAGAGGGACATTTCTTGTGTTCGGCATTTGCTTTCACAAGGTGCACACGAACTTCTCAGATGATTAGGGCAAATGGTTTATTTATTCATTGTTTGCTTATGAATATTTGGTTAGAATATTCATAATACATTTAAGACCATTTGGCTGCAATTACGCTCAGGACAATGTACATGACGTACATGTAGCCTTGACTAACAGCTCAGATTTCAAGTAGAAATATCATGTTCTTGCTAGAGGTGAGAAACCTTGTGATTTTGAGCGCAATGCTTTAATCACTCGGCCACGGAGGCCCCCACCCCCTAGAAGACATAAATTGATATCAAACCTCGATATTTAGAAGTGAGAATTGTTGATCTTTTTGGATATGACCTTTGAAAAAAAACCGGAGGTCTTGTGTAGCATCTGCATTAAAGAAACTTTTCTGTATTTTTGTTTGTATTAAATTTGTGGTACTTCACCTACAGATTGTGACGTCTCAAGTTTGTGAAAAATTATCAACGGAACGTAAAACAAACGATCAAAGAGAGAGGCCTCAATGAAAACTATGTGGATTTATTTTATTGTTAGCTTAACTTTTAAACTCACCCAGAAGGAGATATTGTTATTATTCTACGAGGATAATGGAATGTGGAAATGATACCACAAAGTTGTTCAAACTTACAGACAATCTCCTTTGTAATAACAACGATGTTATTTTACCTATGGCGGTTAGTGACCTGTCTTTATCCAATGAATTCGGAAAATATTTTCTTGGTAAAATTCAAAATATTAGAGACACTCTACAATCTCAAAATGATACGAGTGGGATTTCCTCCGATGTGTTATCGGTAGATGTCGAATTTATTGGCGATCCGCTAACAGAATTTTCTCCAACAAACCATGATGAAATTCGGAAACTTCTAAAGTGTTCGCTCTCTAAGTCATGCGACAAGGACCCTATCCCAACTTACTTGTTGAAGCAGTGTATAGAAAGTTTTGTTCCGATAGTGTGACGTCTCTAGTAAATGCATCACTGTGCGACTCGTCAATGCCGAGCATCTTCAAACAAGCAACCATCCGTCCACTTTTGAAGAAGCCTGGCTAAGATAAGGAGTCGCTGAAGAACTATCATCCGGTGTCCAATCTCCCTTTTGTGTCCAAAACTATTGAAAAAGTAGTGTCAGCAAGGATTGATATGCACCTTAACGCAAATAACTTGATGGATACGAAACAGTCGGCTTACCGACCTGGCCATTCAACCGAAACTGCTCTGCTGAAAGCTCATCATGACAGTTTCAGCTTTAGATCATACTTGTAGTTGTATTCTTGTGATGTTGGATCTCTCAGCCGCATTTGATGTAATAGACCATCGAATTCTTTTCCAACGAATGGAACATTCTTACGGTATTTCCGGGTCAACTTTATCTTGAATTAAATCGTATCTGAGCGGTAGGCGTCAATGCGTAGCGACTCCGAATTGTGCGAATCCCAGGAAATGAAATTCGGTCTCCCGCAAGGCTCCGTTCTCGGGCCTCCACTTTACTGCCTTTTCAGCAAACCCATTGGTCATATATGTGATGCTCATAATATGGATTATCACTGTTACGCGGACGACAGTCAGATTTGCATTGTAGTTGAACCGCGCGACAACTGGGTCGATATTTCTGAAAGGCTCATGGCGTGTGTAACAGGTATCCGCATCTGGATGAGTTCAAACTTACTAAAACTCAATCAGGACAAAACAGAACTCATGGTATTTGTTCCAAAGTGCAATCGATCTAGGAACCTGACTTCCAGATTTCGTTCGAAGGAAACATTATTTCTGAAGCCGAGTATGTGAAAAACCTTGGGACCTATTTTGACAAGTCACTTACCATGGACAGACACTGTACAGCCGTTGCCATATGCACATCCGTCAAATAGGTGGCATACGACCTTTTATCTCTGATGAAGGGGGGCCTCCGTGGCCTAGTGGTTATAGCATCGGGCTCAAAATCACAAAGCCTCTCAACTCTGTCGGCGCGTGTTCGAATCTCGGCCGCGGCGTTATGTGAGAAAGTTTGCCAGTTAACTTGCGAAAGGTCGGTGGTCTCTTCCCAGGCACATTGTATATGGGTTCTCTCCTCCACCAACAAAAACTGGACGCCACCAGATAACTGCAAAATTGTTGAGTGTGGCGGAAAGCAATAAATAATCAATCTCTGATGAGGCATGTAAATTACTGGTTAACTCAATGGTAACCGCCAGAATCGATTACGGAAATGCCTTGCTGTACGGTGTGAACAAACAATATACGGATAGACTTCAACGGGTACAAAACACTTCTGCCAAATTAGTAACGCGGGCTAAAAACACGAACATATTACGCCTGTTCTTGTCAAATTACACTGCCTTCCAGTCAACTACCGTACACAGTACAAGATACTTATGTATGTCTTTAAGTGCCTCAACAATCTGGCACCAGCCTATCTGCCAGAACTTATTGTACCATACAAACCTGCCAGATCTCTTAGATCGGAATCTGCACATCTGATAAATATGCCTGTAACCAAGACTAAGACGTACGGAAAACGCAGGTTTGATAAAGCAGCGGACACTCTATGGAACAGTCTTCCATCTAAAATCAGGAAGATTCAGAAACTTGACTGTTTTAAAAAAGATTTAGAAACCCATCTCTTTCGTCAGCCTTTTAATGTGTGATCTTTTTGATTTGACATATTTTAAAATCAGTATTTTATGCAACATGCCGAAGAACGGTATCCAAAAAAAAGTTTAAAAAAACAAAACAAAAAAACGAAGTTTTTTCTAGCACATACTTTATGATTTTTGTAATATGAATTAATTTCTAATTTTCTGTAGCTTATTTCTTTCACAGTTTCAATTCTTCATTGTGTGATATTGATATCTGGCATTATTAAATATTTTATGTATCTGTATAATTTTGATTTGCATTTCAGTATAGTGTAAAGCGGTTTAGAGTATTTTTAACTAAGGCGCTATATAAGTGCATTATTATTATTATAAAATTAATAAAGAAAAAATATAATACATATACCATAAAACATGTTGATTTACAAAGATTATAGATACCAGGTCTTATCGCTCTCTCTCTCACACACACACACACACACACACACACACACACACATATATATATATATATTATATATAGTTTGTTTTGTTTTTATCTTTCTAATAATACCCTCGCACCATATATATATATATATATATATATATATATATATATATATATACCCTCGTACCATATATATATATATATATATATAGCCCGTGGGGATTCGGGTTGTTAGAATAGATCCTCAGCACCCCTGGCTTGTCGTAAGAGGCGACTAAATGGGGCGGTCCTTCGGATGAGACCGCAAAAACCGAGGTCCCGTGTCACAGCAGGTGTGGCACGTTACATATCCCTCCCTGCTCAAAGGCCATAAGTGCCGAGCATAGGCCACACAGACTTCATGGGGTCAGGCAATTAATGCCACTTTACATCGCTTTAGTTTTTATTTGTGTAAAACGCTTTATCTTCCAATTTGTTGGTCCTTGATAGTTTCTCTACAATACTGCACTTGTACATGCATTCTTTGTTAACTTCACTACCCATGTTGATTTTTTAAATAGACAATGTATTCTTGAGATATGAAGAAAAATAATAGACATGTAAAAATATTTGTTCAACTGCCAACAATATAATTCAAACTATGTCAGATGCACACATCCCTAAACATTGCTAGCAGCTGTGGCCACAGTTAATGATATAAGATCTACTAATGATAAATTTTGCATTAACGAATGCTTCTGCGTTCGCTAATGCAAAAAAAAAAAAATCATCTTTAATTTTTTTTCCATTATTTTTTTAGAGGACAGACGACTCGTCCATTAATGATAAAAAGACAATGCATTAGTGGATGAATTTTACATTTATCAATGATATTTTTAAGCATTTGCACCAAATCAACTCGCTTCATGTCGTGTGAAGGCGCCAAGTGTCGCTGTTCATAGTCTCATGTATATATTTCAAAAATTAAAATTATCTCTTAACTGAAAATAGCAATTTTAAAAAAAATTAATTGTGTCTACTTACTGAGTCCTACAAAAGATTTTTTACTTTAATACCCATTATTTGTTTCCAAATAAGGATGTTTAGGTCACCTGAGTCACTTGGGTGACATATTGCCTTTGGTGTTTGTCCGGTCCGCCGTTGTACGTCGTACTTAGTCCGTTAACTAACAATTAACGTTTTGAACTTCTTGAAAACTACAAGGCCAGTTATTACCATTTTTGGTGTGAAGCTTCTTTAAGATAAAGTGTGTAAATGGCGAAAGTTATCATCTTAGCCCCCCCCCCCCCCCCCCCCAACATCTCATGGGTAGTGTTAAAACTGCCACATTTTGAACAACAACAACAAAAATCTTCTCTACTCCCACATATATGGAGAGAGAAAATTGCATGGTTATGATGTCCATGAAGCCCTTTACCAAAATGTCAAATTCATGGCCCCTTGGTTTCTAGATTGGGGCCAATATAGCCATACAGTAAAGATGCACTCAGAAATGTGTGAGAAAAACTAAATGTATGGTTATGTCAGGTGGCCATGAAAATTTTTACCAAATTTGTGAAAATCATGGCCCCAGGGTTAGAGGGCCCTAAGGTGAGACCAACCTGGTTCTCTTGTGAAGATGTATTAAATCCTAGAAAATTATTCTCTATTCTCATATATTTGGGAGGAAAAAACTAAATGTTTGGTTATGATGTCCATGAAGCTCTCTACCTAACTTGTGAAATTCATGACCTCTGGGTCAGGGATTCATGCCTTAGGGTAGAGTCAATAAGGCCATATAGTGAGTTGTCTTAAATCTTATAAAATTTCCTCTCCTCCCACATATGTACGAGTAAAACTAAATGCGTAGTTATGATGTCCATGAGGCTCTCTACCATAGTTTTAAAACTTTATGGCTGTTTAGGCCTTAGGGTAGGGCCAGCTTGGTTATATGTAGTTAAAATGCATTAAATCTCAGAAAAAATATTTTCTTTACTTCCACAGTAGTGGAAGATAAACTGAATACATGCCTGTGATGTTCCGAAGCCTTAATCTACATATACTAAACGTGTGAAATACCGAGTCAGGGGTACAGTGACCACCACCATCACCCCCCCCCCCCCCCCCCACTGGAATTTCCAACTGAAAGCGAACATAGTTATCTTTCACCCTAGCATCACGTTTAATATTGCTTCATCAACTCTCTCGATCGACTTTATTCGCTCACTGAGGACGATTTCAAAATTCAAGATCATAATATAATATGAAAATTGCTGTACCGCAATTTTAGGTGCAGATTTCGCATAGTCTACTATCTGTAAAACCGTGGAAATTCCGGAGGCTTCGCCCTGGAACCAAGTCCCCAATCCCTGGCCTTTTGGAACCCCCCACCCCCCGACGAAAAAAAAGCTGGATCCGCACCTGCACGAATATGACTTCATCAAACGCTTGTACAACTAAATATCCGTATACTAGAACCAGCGATTTAATCAGATAGCTAAATAAATCATGTAAAATTTTATCAAGACATCTCAAAAACTAAGACCTTTTAGAGAGAAATCAAAATTGAAATGTGTTTCAACGTATAACTTTCTTGATTTAAATTAATTCTAAAAGTCATGTACGAACGCTAGTAAATCCTCAGCATATATGAATCCAAACCATGCTGGATAATTTCAGAATCCAAACCATGCCGGATAATTTCAGAATTCAAACCATGCCGGATAATTTCAGAATCCAAACCATGCCGGATAATTTCAGATACAAACCACGCTGGACAATTTCAGAATCCAAATCACGCTGGATAATTTCAGAATCCAAACCACGCTGGATAATTTCAGATACCAACCACGCTGGATAATTTCAGAATCCAAACCACGCTGGATAATTTCAGAATCCAAACCACGCTGGGTAATTTCAGATACAAACCACGCCGGATAATATCAGATACAAACCACGCCGGATAATTTCAGATACAAACCACGCTGGATATTATCAGATACAAACCACGCCGGATAATTTCAGATACAAACCACGCTGCGTAATATCAGATACAAAGTATATTACATATACGCTAGTATCCTACGTATAACAAAAACAATATCATTCACAAAAGAAAATGCGTTGTAGAAAGCATTCGTGACATTTAATGGATTTTTGATCATTGCTGCATAAACCTTTGTAGTTACTATGAAAGAAGCATGCATTCGTAACCACGAAAGGATAGCATTAGAAGATAGTTGTGTTGCTTATTAATGATAAAAATGTTCATCTTAAATGGACGACACTGTGTATATTTTTCGATTTCAATTTTTATCATTAATAAACGATTCATCTGTTACCGAATGATTTTTTTTTCCCATTAGCGACCGATTTATCAGTAATGGTTATGATGGTGTATCAATATATATATATATATATATATATATATATATATATATATACAACACTTCACATTAGTGGATTTTATATCACTAATTGTTGCTACACAGCTGTACTGACAGTAAAACTACAAGAATATTAATAATGGCTAAACAGCCACGACATGACGTACTACTGGAATGCTATATATACTAGACATAATCCGAGTGAATACATTTCACTATAACAAATTGTTATTGTTGTATTTATGCAGGTACAAAAGCCGGATGGGCTCATTTCAAGAAAGGAAAGGAATTTAAGTCGTTATAACGAGTTAATTAGTTCGTTATAAGGAGTTAATATCTCGTTATAATGAGGTAATTATCTCGTAATAACGAGTTAGTATCTAGTTATGATAAGGTAATTATCTCGTAATAACGAGTTAGTATCTCGTAATAACGAGTTAGTGCCTCGTAAAGAAAAGGCCAATATAACTAACATTATTCAATCTCGTAATTCCTATAGAAAATACAAATCAGAGAGATGGGCAAACACGGACCCCTGGTCATACCAGAGGTGGGATCAGGTGACAAGGAGGAATAAGTATCCCCTGTTGACCGGTCACACCCGCCGTGAGCCCTATATTCCGATCTGGTAAACGGAGAAATCCGTAGTCAGAATCAGTGTGCCATGAACGGCCTAACAATTGGTATGAAACACATCAGACAGCATTTGACTTAATGGTAAGTTGTATTTACAAACTAGATCGTTATAACGACCATAAAATTTGCGAAATGCTGACTTTAGACGAGACTGTATAAACCCCTGTAACATCAACTTCCGCAGTAGCCTGCCTCGATTTAAAAACTGATCATATGCAGAACAAGCTCTTGTGTATCAAATCAGTTGGGAGATATAAACACCATATACAGGTGATGATGGAATATTGCCACATAAATAAGGGAAGTTGACGATGAAGAAATTTAAATCATCCCGTTTGTCATAAAGTTGAGTTGTTAGTTTGTTGGCAGCATCTTTTTCAGTAAAATATCTAAGTACAAAGTAGAAGTGGAGGACTCTGGTGTCTTTTATTTCAAGTTCACTGGGGTATAACGAATCAACATATGAATGAAAATGATCATTGTTAATAGACAAAATGTCGTCGATGTATCTAAATGTCGAGTTGAAGGCCAGAGCAAGATATTGTTTCTTCTCATGTAGAAGCTTTGAAATGAATTCTGCTTCATAAGAATATAAAAATAACAAGTTATTTCATTATAAGGAATGAATTATCTCGTTAGAACGAGTTAGTATCTTGTAATAACGAGTTACAAGTAATTATCTCGTTATAACGAGTTAATTTTCTTGCTATAATAAGATAATTATCTCGTTATAACGAGTTAATCTTCTTGCTATAATGAGATAATCGAACTCGTTATAACAAGAAAACCAATTCATTTTAACTAAATGAAACGTAACTTACGGAAACGTTGCGTATGATCACAATCACCGCTTCAAAAGTATTTGAGTCAATGGTATTAGGTACTTTCACCTGTCTTGACCTGTCACAACGGAAAAAATAAATAAAACGCATGAGAACATTTACAGAGAATTTATTCTGTAAACAGACAAGAATTCCATTAATGAATAAAACAGTATGAAACATTCACCACACCGTTCTGTTGTTTTATCTTTTAAAAATACCGTCTGCATCTTAAACTGCAATTTCTGAAGTATGGTGAATTCATACGATGTCTTTGATATTTACATTATGGCAATCTAATATTAGATTCACTTTATGATGATGGTAACCTATTGTTTCCGGGCAATAGCCATCACCGTCATGACCGAAGGCTGGTTTCGCGTCTGGGTACCGCTGCGAGTCTTTATTAAATCCTACAACAGAAATTTCTCGATTGAACGAAAAGTCTCTTTCGGTTTGTGTTTATCTTCTCTTACACACCCTGGAAGTAAAAGAAAATAATAAAATACAACGTACCTGTACCAAAGATTTTTGTTTTATTCACATTAACCTCAAGCCTCCATTGGTTACAGTAACTGGAAAAAATAAGGATTATCTCCCTCACGCATATCTCTGATCCTTTGTCGGATTTGGCTCCACTATTTGGTATTGGTTCATTCAGCTCTTCCAAGTTTGTTCTTACTTCGGATTTCCAACATTTTTTTACTTGAGCATCACTGAAGAGACATTATTTGTCGAAATGCGCATCTGGTGCATCAAAATTGTACCATTTATGTTTTGCATTTACAGCATATTGTAAATCAGTAGCATTTTCAGACATAATAACTGTCATCAGCATATAAAAAAATAAATGATTTCAAAAATACAAAACGTTCATCTTCAACATATTGTTCAATTGTAGAAAGACCACTAACATTTTTTTTTCTATCAAAAAATCTTCAAGGTCAATAATAAAAAGTGAAAATAAAAAAGGCGACAGATTTTTCCCTTGTTGGACCCCGATATTGCAATTGAAAAACTCAGAAGTTCTATCATTCATCTTGAAAAGTGATTTTGTACCTTTATACATATTTTGTTATATAATTAAAACATTTGCCATTAATCCAATCTTGATTAGTTAAAACTAATAGAGACCATCTCTCCACACCATATCAAACGCTTGTTTAAAGTCAATAAAAGCACAGAAAAGTGTTTTTTTCCAATTATTGATTAATGTTTGCGACAAGAATTGTAAAAGAAGTATATTATTTAATGTAGAATAGCCTTTTCTGAATCCAGTCTGGCTTTCTTTACGAAGGGAGACTTCCAGCACGTAACCTTCTAAACGGTTTCTTAGAATTCCTGTTAAAAGTTTCCCGAGGCAGCTCATCAATGTGATTGGTCGGTAATTTTCAGGGTTGGTTGGCTCCCCTTTATTTTTATAAACTGGTTTCACGACACCTATAAGCCAATCTTCGGGGACCATGCCAGAATCAAATATAATATTAAATAGCTTTTCATATGAATTAAAGGTAGTAGAATTGATATTGACGATTTTATGTGTTTATTAAGAATGGTATCTAGTGCCAGAACGTTGTTTTTTAATTTTTTAACCGCTGAAATAATTTCATCGGTTGTTATGGGGACAGTCCAATAATTCGTTATAATTATTATCAACTATTTTTTTTTTATTTAAACGTGCACAGGGCTTGCAGTTTTCATTTAAATCACGGAAAAATTTAAACACATCCGTAATATCAGCCGAATTTTTATTGGGAGTCTTGGAGCTGTTAAGAATTTTTCAATCCTTTTTAGTATTTTTAAGTACGCAGTGTCTTCAGTTTCTTTGTCAAATCTTTCCGGTATTGTTTATAACTATCATCTAAAATATTTTTATAATGTTCAATAGCAAACCTATATACGCAGATTTAGTGTTCTGACTTTTAGATCCTTTGAACACGTTTTGCTAAATAAATTTTGTTCCTAGCCGTTTTGCATTTTGAATTAAACCAAGGTTAATATCGTCTATTACCTTCCTTGCAGTATTTTGCATGTGTTCGGAAAGATTTCAATGCTGAATCGTACTACTGAATTTTACTGAAAATAGATGCCGGCGTCAAACTAACAACTCAACTTTATGACAAACGGGATGATTTAAATTTCTCCATCGTCATCTTCCCTTATTTATGTGGCAATATTCCATCATCACCTGCATATGGTGTTTATATCTCCCAATTGATTCGATACGCAAGAGCTTGTTCTTCTTATGACGAGTTTTTAAATCGAGGCAGGCTATTGACAAAGAAGTTGATGTTACAGGGGTTTGTACAGTCTCGTCTAAAGTCAGCATTTCGCAAATTTTATGGTCGTTATAACGATCTAGTTTACCAGTACAACTTACCATTAAGTAAAAATGCTGTTTAATGTGTTTCATATCAATTGTTAGGCCGTTCTTGGCACACTGATTCTGACTACGGATTGTTCCGTTTACCTGATCGGAATATAGGGCTCACGGCGGGTATCACCGGTCGACAGGGGATGCTTACTCCTCCTAGGCGCCTGATCCCACCTCTGGTATGACCAAGGCACCGTGTTTGTTGTGGGTTATTTTTAATTAGCAAACTCGTTTTCTTTCTTACGATCCAGCTCATATAATAAAGTATTGACTTGAGCCAGGTACGGCTGTGAAATACTTGATTTATACATATGTATGACAATCCACAAGGATTAAAAATACATTGTATACATTTTATCCATGGATGACTATAAGAACCTTTCGGTAAACACCTGTAAAAATAGCGGTACATTTATTTCTATCGGCTATAATAATTTTTGCCCAAGGCATCATCAATTCTTGTTTTAACTCTAATTGACAACGGAAACCTACCGCTTTCTCCATATACCATACAATTCGGGGTACTGACGTAAGATTCAGGATAAATGTCAAACATTCAGAATGCATTTTTCCAATAATGTCAACATTTTCATAGCCCCCAAATTCCACGGGAATAAAGTAGAATTGGACTAATGACTTTATCAAATAAGTCTAACTGACAATTAATTGGTAAATTGAAATAACTAATCTTCGTAATACACCATAAAGAGCTTTTGATGCTTACTCCGCTAAATGTCTTTGTGCGTTATTAAACTTTCTATTTCTCGACATGAATATACCCAGGTAACAAAACTGTTTCACATTCTCAATAGCGATACCATTATACAAAAAAAATACGTTTTGTCATAGGACCTTTTGAAAATATTAATACCTATGTTCACTTCGAGTTTCCATAAACTACAGTATTCGGCAAAGATATTGAGTGAGTGTTGTAAATCAGAAGCAGTTTCAGACATTAAGACAGTGTCATCAGCATACAGAAGAATACAAAGTTTTAACATGAAAAACATATCATCCTGGACTTGCGTACTAGGACATGTATATCCATCTATTTTGGTTTCCGTTAAATACTCTACCATGTCATTATTGAATATTGTAAATAGAAATGGTAAGAAATTTTCTCCTTGTCTCAAACCAACATTACACATGAGAAATTCTGATACATGTTTACTTATTTGTATCTTTCATCTAATGCCATTGTACAGATTTTGGATAAATCTAAACATTTTCCCTCTATTCTACTGTTTAAAATTTTGGTCCATAAGCCATTTCTATAAACAGTGTCAAAGGCCTGCTTGAAATCTATAGAAGCGCAATATATTTTTTTCTTATTACTCAATGCATATTTACTAATAAAATCTAGCACAAACATATTATCAGTTGTACAATAACCCTTCCGGAATCCTGTTTGTGTTTCACTGATCAACTCTATTTCATCCACAAAAGCATTTAAACGATCACACAGTAAACTAGTAAAAAGTTTTCCCAGACAACTATGTAATTGGTCTGTAATTCTCATGACTACTGTCGCCGTTACCCTTAATTATCATTATTACAAAGTATTTATATAGCGCATTCTCTAACATTACAACTATTACTCTAAGCGCTTTACAACATGCATAAAAAACATAAAACAAAGCATAGTTACACATAAAATGCTAAATGTCTTGATAAATTCATTCAAAATGTGGTCACTACCAGGGGCTTTATTATTTTTCAAGTTTTGTTTTTTTTACTGCGGCCTTGATGTCGTCACACGTGATTGGTTGATTGAGAATCGTGTTGCTACATGAGTTTATATTGAAATCTATTTCATCATCTTGTTCGCTACTTTCATTAGTTTTCTTTATAAACTCAAACATGGAATTGATATCAACACTAATTTTGTCTTTCCTATTGGAACTATTTAAATATTCCAGTATTCTTTTGGGTCTCCTCTGTGGAGTGCTTTAGGTTTGTCTGAGATACTATCATTGTGATCTTTAATACATTTATCCATGGTTTTCTTGTATTCTTTACTGCTAAGCCTTAGATTCTCAGGAGTTTTGGGTTTCCTCTGTGAAGTACAGTTTCATTTGACCTTGCATTTGACCTTCCTTTACTATATAATCGTTTCGATCAGTAAATAACCCCGTGGGGATCCGGGTTGTTAGAATAGATCCTCAGTACCCCTTGCTTGTCGTAAACCAAGGCCCCGTGTCACAGCAGGTGTGGCACGTAAAAGATCCCTCCCTGCTCAAAGACCATAAGCGCCGAGCATAGGCCTAAATTTTGCAGCCCTTCACCGGCAATGGTGACATCTTTCATATGAGTGAAAAATTCTCGAGCGGGACGTTAAACAATATACAATCAATCAATCTTTGTTTGGGTTTCATCTGTGCATCCATATATAACTGAATGGCTTTGTAACAATACTTCTACAGTTTCAGCTACCGAGCTTTCAGCCATTGAAAGAGTTGTCAGTTTTACGGAAAGTTAAGGCCTTTTTACACGTTGCAACTAATTGCATGAACTTTGTTGCATGCAACGTTTGTAACATATTACTCACCTGTCTACACGGTGAAGCGAGTATCATGCTTCAAACCACTGCCATGCAAATAAAGCGGAAATCCTTTCCGTTTGACATGGAGGCACGAGACGAGGACGTTTTCATTGCAGCACTGTGCTGTATTATTGCCAGTGCTCTACAGCTGCAGTGCCAGACGAAAGGAAGAATATGGACTTGGCAGTGGATAGACATTTGGGCATTGAGATTGTCGTCAGTCAAGCATGAATAGATCACCCAATTTCCACGACTCTGCTTGGTCAGAGCAAAAAAAAAAGGTATCATGTGACGAAGTATCGATAAAAACATGCTCTTACGAACACTTCTCAGTGACTACAGTTCACTGTCCATGATACAGTCAAAACAGGCTTAAAATACTTTGTTACATTACCATCCTAATCTTAATCACATACTCGAGTTTTTAGTTGCATTTTATGAGCATTGATGATCATTTAAAAGGTAAAAATTCGGGTTTTCTCCAGGAGACGATTTACACGATGTCAGTGCCTAAACCACTAAATATACGAGGGACACTTTTCAAGTTCGTAAAGTAGGGCGGTCTTTTTAAAACCGCTTGAAATATCAAAATTTTATTTATCTAAGACCTTCGAAATATGCCCCTTCTGCCTCAACACACATTTTACACTGATCTACCCATTTCCGGAACGCCGCCCGGTACTCCTCTTTAGGTATATGTTGCAGACACTGGTAGACCGTACTGCCTATACGACAACGGGATTCAAAACGGTGCCCTGTCAGCATTTCCTTTAGTTTTGGGAACAACCAAAAGTCACGGGGGGACAGGTCAGGGCTGTATGGGGGATGATCTAAGAAATCGCGTAATGACAGGTCTGTCGCCCTCAGATGAAAACCAAACCTTATTTTTAGCCTTAGAATCGGGTTGAAAATGATAGATCCAGGTTTCATCACTTGTAACTATCTCTTCCAAACGACGAAGGTCACATTTATCATATTTTTTTTATAACTTGCGATGTAAGTCTAACCCGACTTTGTTTCTGCTCGTCGGTGAGCAAATGGGGCACCCAGCGCGTGCAGATCTTACATAGCCCAAGTCGTTCACGTAAGATCTTCAAAACACTTGACGAATGAATGCCACTTAATTATTCTATCTCTTGCACGGTATAAAGTGCGTCTTCCTCAATTAACGTTTTCACAGTAGCAACGGTCTTTTCCGTAAAAACGGAAACCGGCCTACCCACTCGAGGGTCATTTTCAATGGATTCCCGACCATCATTAAAACGACGTACCCACTTGCAAACTGTAGCATATTTTAAAGCATCATTCCCATAAACCTTTTGCACATCAACATGAATTTCCGTTGACGGAAACCCGAGGTGTGCTCAAATCTTACAATATACCCTCTGTTCAGAGATTTTTCCATCCATATTGAACGCTGTATTTTACTATAGTGTATAAACAGCGCGCACGTGGACCCCGTGCGCCGCATACCTTGATACTGTTCGAGAGAGGAATGATTACGCAAGTTCTGTGTAAAAAAAAAATCGTGCAACTTCATAATCGCGTTAAAAAGTTAAGGCTTACTCTACGAACATAAAAAGTGTCCCTCGTAAAACTGTAAATATACGGGGTAATCACGACGTCCTCATGAAATTAAACGAAGAATTTAAAACTAGACAAACCATCATGTAGCTTTTCCTGTCTTAGTAGCTGAAAATTATTTTACAGATTTTTAATGGGTTTTTTTTTTCAATTTTTGGCTATTTCTTTGATCTCTAATGGCAATGCATCCTTGTCTTAATGGCATTGTAGAAGAAGCTAGAAAACTCGTTACCTTTCATGTTTTCTGTTTATAGCACTGCTAGTATAGTAATTCTAGTAATGTTAGAATTTGGTACGAAGTAATCACAAAGGCAAGCGGATGCGTTTCCATGGTAAATATCAATAACTTGATTTGATCTTATTTGTATAACTTGTCATATTAAGAAAGTCTCGAATGTCACAGAAAACACTCTCCTAGACTTAGATTCAGAATAAATCTTACAACTTTGTTTCGAGTTACTTGTAGTATATACTTGAGTTGCTTACTGATTCCCCAATATCAAGAGAAACAGGCATAGCAGAAATTGCGTTATATTAAATCAGAATATAGGCTCTTTCTCGATGTTAGCTGCATAATGGGACAAATGCGTTTCTATTAAAAGAAAAGAAAAAAAATTGGTCTGTTGTTAACTTTTTGTATGATACTTAAACACTGTTTTCACAACCCTGAAAAAAAAATATCTATACATATGGCTAAATTTTCAGAACCGTTGACAATATTACCTTCAGATCTGTAATACAATACCATTACTTCTATATATATATATATATATATATATATATATAATGTATGTGTGTGTGTGTGTATTACTATCGTCAGAAACATTTTGTTCACCCAAAATAACTGAAATACGAATAGTATAGCTGAAATACGGATAGTATAGGCCTTTTTACACGTTGCAACTAATTGCATGAACTTTGTTGCATGCAACGTTTGTAACATATTACTCACCTGTCTACACGGTGAAGCGAGTATCATGCTTCAAACCACTGCCATGCAAATAAAGCGGAAATCCTTTCCGTTTGACATGGAGGCACGAGACGAGGATGTTTTCATTGCAGCACTGTGCGGTATTATTGCCAGTGCTCTACAGCTGCAGTGCCAGACGAAAGGAAGAATATGGACTTGGCAGTGGATAGATATTTGGGCATTGAGATTGTCGTCAGTCAAGCATAAATAGATCACCCAATTTCCACGACTCTGATTGGTCAGAGCAAAAAAAAAAAGGTATCATGTGACTTGAAGTATCGATAAAAACATGCTCTTACGAACACTTCTCAGTGACTACAGTTCACTGTCCATGATACAGTCAAAACAGGCTTAAAATTGTTATATTACCATCCTAATCTTAATCACATACTCGAGTTTTTAGTTGCATTTTATGAGCATTGATGATCATTTAAAAGGTAAAAATTCGGGTTTTCTCCAGGAGACGATTTACACGATGTCAGTGCCTAAACCACTAAATATACGAGGGACACTTTTCAAGTTCGTAAAGTAGGGCGGTCTTTTTAAAACCGCTTGAAATATCAAAATTTTATTTATCTAAGACCTTCGAAATATGCCCCTTCTGCCTCAACACACATTTTACACTGATCTACCCATTTCCGGAACGCCGCCCGGTACTCCTCTTTAGGTATATGTTGCAGACACTGGTAGACCGTACTGCCTATACGACAACGGGATTCAAAACGGTGCCCTGTCAGCATTTCCTTTAGTTTTGGGAACAACCAAAAGTCACGGGGGGACAGGTCAGGGCTGTATGGGGGATGATCTAAGAAATCGCGTAATGACAGGTCTGTCGCCCTCAGATGAAAACCAAACCTTATTTTTAGCCTTAGAATCGGGTTGAAAATGATAGATCCAGGTTTCATCACTTGTAACTATCTCTTCCAAACGACGAAGGTCACATTTATCATATTTTTTTTATAACTTGCGATGTAAGTCTAACCCGACTTTGTTTCTGCTCGTCGGTGAGCAAATGGGGCACCCAGCGCACGCACATCTTACGTAGCCCAAGTCGTTCACGTAAGATCTTCAAAACACTTGACGAATGAATGCCACTTAATTATTCTATCTCTTGCACGGTATAAAGTGCGTCTTCCTCAATTAACGTTTTCACAGTAGCAACGTTCTTTTCCGTAAAAAAGGAAACCGGCCTACCCACTCGAGGGTCATTTTCAATGGACTCCCGACCATCATTAAAACGACGTACCCACTTGCAAACTGTAGCATATTTTAAAGCATCATTCCCATAAACCTTTTGCACATCAACATGAATTTCCGTTGACGGAAACCCGAGGTGTGCTCAAATCTTGCAATATACCCTCTGTTCAGAGATTTTTCCATCCATATTGAACGCTGTATTTTACTATAGTGTATAAACAGCGCGCACGTGGACCCCGTGTGCCGCATACCTCGATACTGTTCGAGAGAGGAATGATTACGCAAGTTCTGTGTAAAAAAAAAAAAAAAAAATCGTGCAACTTCATAATCGCGTTAAAAAGTTATAGGCTTACTCTACGAACTTAAAAAGTGTCCCTCGTAAAACTGTAAATATACGGGGTAATCACGACGTCCTCATGAAATTAAACGAAGAATTTAAAACTAGACAAACCATCATATAGCTTTTCCTGTCTTAGTAGCTTAAAATTATTTTACAGATTTTTAATGGGTTGGTTTTTTTTCAATTTTTGGCTATTTCTTTGATCTCTAATGGCAATGCATCCTTGTCTTAATGGCATTGTAGAAGAAGCTAGAAAACTCGTTACCTTTCATGTTTTCTGTTTATAGCACTGCTAGTATAGTAATTCTAGTAATGTTAGAATTTGGTACGAAGTAATCACAAAGGCAAGCGGATGCGTTTCCATGGTAAATATCAATAACTTGATTTGATCTTATTTGTATAATTTGTCATATTAAGAAAGTCTAGAATGTCACAGAAAACACTCTCCTAGACTTAGATTCAGAATAAATCTTACAACTTTGTTTCGAGTTACTTGTAGTATATACTTGAGTTGCTTACTGATTCCCCAATATCAAGAGAAACAGGCATAGCAGAAATTGCATTATATTAAATCAGAATATAAGCTCTCTCTGGATCTTAGCTGCATAATGGGACAAATGCGTTTCTATTACAAGAAAAGAAAAAAAAATTAGTCTGTTGTTAACTTTTCGTATGATACTTAAACACTGTTTTCACAACCCTGAAAAAAAAATCTATACATATGGCTAAATTTTCAGAACCGTTGACAATATTACCTTCAAATCTGTAATACAATACCATTACTTCTAATATATATATATATATATATATATATATATATATATATATATGTATGATGTATGTGTGTATGTATTACTATCGTCAGTAACTTTTTGTTCACCCAAAATAACTGAAATATGGATATATAGCTGAAATACGGATAGTATAGGTGCAATATGGATAGTATAGCTGAAATACGGATAGTATAGGCCTAGCTGAAAAGGGACAGTAGCTGAAATAGGACAGTAGTTGAAATGCGGGTATTAGCTGAAATGGGACAGTAGTTGAAATGCGGGTATTAGCTGAAATGGGACAGTAGTTGAAATGCGGGTATTAGCTGAAATGGGACAGTAGTTGAAATGCGGATAGTAGCTGAAATATGACGGTAGTTGAAATGCGGATATTAGCTGAAATAGGACAGTAGTTGAAATGCGGATATTAGCTGAAATAGGACAGTAGTTGAAATAAGGATAGTAGCTGAAATAGGACAGTAGTTGAAATGCGGATAGTAGCTGAAATAGGACAGTAGTTGAATTGCAGGTATTAACTGAAATAGGACAGTAGTTGAAATGCGGATATTAACTGAAATAGGACAGTGATTGAAATACTGGTATTAACTGAAATAGGACAGTAGTTGAAATGCGGGTGTTAACTGAAATAGGACAGTAGTTGAAATGCGGATATTAACTGAAATAGGACAGTAATTGAAATACGGGTATTAACTGAAATAGGACAGTAGTTGAAATGCGGATATTATCTGAAATAGGACAGTAGTTGAAATACGGATATTAGCTGATATAGGACAGTAGTTGAAATGAGGGTATTAACTGAAATAGGACAGTAGTTGAAATGCGGATATTAACTGAAATAGGACAGTGATTGAAATACTGGTATTAACTGAAATAGGACAGTAGTTGAAATGCGGATATTAACTGAAATAGGACAGTAGTTGAAATACGGATATTAGCTGATATAGGACAGTAGTTGAAATGCGGATAGTAGCTGAAATAGGACAGTAGTTGAATTGCAGGTATTAACTGAAATAGGACAGTAGTTGAAATGCGGATATTAACTGAAATAGGACAGTGATTGAAATACTGGTATTAACTGAAATAGGACAGTAGTTGAAATGCGGGTGTTAACTGAAATAGGACAGTAGTTGAAATGCGGATATTAACTGAAATAGGACAGTAATTGAAATACGGGTATTAACTGAAATAGGACAGTAGTTGAAATGCGGATATTATCTGAAATAGGACAGTAGTTGAAATACGGATATTAGCTGATATAGGACAGTAGTTGAAATGCGGGTATTAACTGAAATAGGACAGTAGTTGAAATGTGGATATTAACTGAAATAGGACAGTGATTGAAATACTGGTATTAACTGAAATAGGACAGTAGTTGAAATGCGGATATTAACTGAAATAGGACAGTAGTTGAAATGCAGATATTAACTGAAATATTTAAGACATAGTTACGTCCACCATGGGTTGACGATTGTGTTACAAACAGGAAGATCTAAAGTGAAAGTATTCTAAGGAAAGACCGGAATAGATCGGAGGCGGCGTTTGTGTATAGGCCTACACACGTTACAACCTTGTGTTTGCCAGAAGAACAGACATAAATAACGACATCTTTGAGACTATATGCCCAGAACTTTTTCTAACCAAAACTCGACCTATTATTGGTCAGTCTAGTTATCGTCCTCCCACTCAGATTTCTTTTATTGACCATGCGTTGGACACTGATTCTCATATAAAACAGCAAATCAATGTCGCCAGTATTTAGATTTCAATTCTGATCTTCAAATTGCAAATATCGCATTGCGTTAGAGGGGGAAATGTTGAGGAAGACATAACAACAAATTTAAAACCTCAAAAGAAAGATTTTGTAACATGAATTTGTGTATAACAGAGCCCGAAGTACGCAAGCGCTAGAGAAAAAAAACCTTGTCGCCGTTTGAAGTTTTTATTTTCAAGTCCACGTTATAAATATGAAGGTCACATTGTGCGGTCAGATGGCGAGTGTTTACTAAAGATTGAGATGGATAGTTGAATATGTAAAAAAAAGTTTGGTACGTCACAAATAACTCCAAATGAATAAAAGACTGATGGATTTTGTCGTTAAATCACATGTAATCAACGAGTCCAATTGAGAAGACTCGTGTAAATTACGGACTGACTGCGATACAATCATCTCTTGTGACTTCAACATTTGTACAACTAGAAAACAAAATACAAACAAACAAACACACAAAACAAAAAAGCCAAATACAAATAAATAAAAAAAAATCAACAAAAAACCAAACAAACAAACAAAATAAACAAAAAAGTTATGTAAACCGTACACGTATATTTTAGGTTTATGTAGTATTAACTAAATTATACTTGATGCAACAAAAGTTACTTGTGATACAGAGTCAATTATTAACTACATTTTCTGTAATTTAAAAAAAAAAATAGTCTCAAATCTGATGTCCTGACCACTGGTGTTAGTAATCATATTTTGACGTTCTGTACAAGGAATATCGCCAGGGGTCATTGTGCTATTGAGCTTAAATGTTTGGGAATCATTTCATCCTGTTATCTAGAATAAATTGGAAACGTATTTATAGAATTTGTCAATTCAACAGGCAAAGTAATATATGCTGCAAAATAATTTGCAACTAATTTCCCACATCAATGGTATGTACATGAATAAAATCATTTGCTCGGGATCGGGTTTCAAATACTTATGTCACATGACCTGTAGAGACCAATCATTATTCGTGGTGTAATTTTGAACTAGGTGTTTGGCGCAAAGGGAGAAGTATCACGACTGTGATCAAGTATTTTTTAAAACTTTAGAATGGCTCATAAGAACATATACTACTCCGATAAGTATACTGATGACCAATATGAGTATAGGTAAGATATACTTGGTCATAGTTATTTCCAGAATGTATAGTAGGGGCTAAAAGATGTGCCCGGACTGGATACGTTCGAATTTCCTCTACGTCCTAAGAAACGAAATTTACACTTGAAAACTGAACATTGTATTATTTATTTTACTTAAGCTGTCGTGTAATAAGTTGCTACTAAAGGTAAACAATGGTGAATTGCTTATTCTTGTATGCACAGGGCCTTTCTTTACATATAGAAAAGAAATGTCAAAATAACATCGATAAGGGTTACTAAGTATGAGGTTAGAACTCAAACATGTTACTGATAATAGAATGTACGCAGGACTTGGCTATGAACCCACATTCGCATTTTAACTTAAACTAAACTTATAAGAAACGGAGTGGGGAAATATGCAATTGTGTGAACTAAAATTTTCTCGTGCTTGAAAATATATATACTTGATTTCAGCATAATTTTTCACTGAAATATTATTCTCTATAGAGAAGTGGACAAGCATAACTTTTATGTTTTAATTCTGGAAAATGTGTAAATGCAAGTTTGCACTCTGATCAATGTTTTGAATCAAATATGCCAAGATTCAATGCTATTTAGAAATTGAAGAACTTGGTCCAGGGATTGAAATTAATTTTTTTACTACTAGCAAATTGGATTCCTTTCTAACTAGCAAAATGAACTTTTGTTTACATAGGTGAAATGTAGTTTACCTAGGTTAAATATAATGTCTAATAAAAGTTTTGTTTAAAGCAGATTTTTTATTCACAAATAAATTTTGGACACAATTAAACAGTTTCTAGTGTTTGTTTCATCTCATTTTGTTTTACACATGGTATTTTCTATTAAGCAGTCTATATGTAAACAAAAACATGACACAAGCCTTGTTTACATAATATTGACATTGGTCATTGGAAATGGTTGATAAATATTTAAAATGGGCAACTAAAATTCACTTGAAAGGGCAAAATGGTTGTGAATTTTTTGTTTTTGGTCAGTATGGCCGATCATGCTTTAGTGCAGGGCTCTACATTAACTTTCTATCCAACTTGTCCATTCAGACAAGGGACAAAGATATTCACTTATCTGAACTTCAACTTCACTTGTTGGAAAAATTTTCAAAGGTTTAATATTGTCAACTTGAAAACTGTATTACTTAAAATATAGTCCATTTTATGGATTTACACATGTAATGCATGTAGGAAGTGACAGAGAAGAATGTTGAAACAAATAAGATGTCAGAGACCAAGACATGTAGGTTTCAGTGAAATCTGTAACTACGGTACAGATGTTTGAATCAGAGGGATTTAACTATAAATCCCTGGCTACAGTACGTCCCTTTCAAAAACACTGCAAGCTGTGAAGGAGGTTTCTTTATACAAATTCAGGCTCTTAATTCAATGTGAAACAAATTAAAGGTTCAAACTCTTGATATATTAATAAAGAGTTAACAGAAATGATGTACATGAATTCACTTATGACTGTTTTCATGTTTGACTGAAGAAAGCATCTTGAAAAACATATTCCCAAATATAAGTCATGATAATTACACTGAAGAATTGAGAAATAAAGTTGGTAAGTTTTGAGCTTATTTTGCAGCTTTGTTTCATACATATTTGGGGTCTAAAGTTTTCATGGAGTAAAACCAAAATGGTCTATAATTTGTATACCAGTCTGAATCAGAGTGAATTCTATATCTCACGTGTAACTCAACAATTGACGTTCAGTTTTGGTTGATCATTAAAAATGCCTTAGTTAAGCACTGTAAAATTGGAAAAATAGAATTTGAAAATTTTCAGCTCAAATCATGTCTATTCCACTTTAAATCATCACTTGGCTTGAAATCTTGTAGACTGTTAGTGTAATTTAAAATATATATCCAAAACATTTGGAGATTTCATTTTAAAAATCTAGTTGAAAAATACATGACAAATAACAAGTGTTTGACAATGCATACTAGACAGCAAGACACTGCCTGAAGTGGTGGTTTGTTAACACCATTTGGTGTTTCGTGAACATGGACAAGAATCACCGTGATTGTTATTTAAATTGTATGTCTTTTAGACACCTGAAGTAAGCGTAAAGTATTTTGTTATTTAAATTGTATGTCTTTTAGACGCCTGAAGTACGCGTGAAGTATTTTGTTATTTAAATTGTATGTCTTTTAGATGCCTGAAGTACGCGTGAAGTATTTTGTTATTTAAATTGTATGTCAAGTACGCGTGAAGTATTTTGTTATTTAAGTTGTATGTCTTAGACGCCTGAAGTACGCGTGAAGTATTTTGTTATTGAATGCATCAATTAGATAGCCTTAGTTATTTCTTCAGTCCACATTTACTGTTATATTTTTATAATCTTTTGGTAAAGTGTTTCAAAACATAAGACAACTTTAAAATGCAGTCACTAAATCAAGAAGATAGCAAGTATTTTACCTTAATTTTGTTGCCTGTTTCAGTTGTGGAGGGGGAAGGGTGACTGTCTTGAATAAGCCAAGGTAGTTGTAAACCAAGATTGGCAGCAAGAATCTTTAAGTACATACACTGGTGAACTTTGAATTGTGAATAATGTTAATGCCTTTAATGCTCTAAATTGTTGCTTTTTATACGTATTTCAGACATGTGATGCTACCAAAAGAAATAGCTAAACTGGTCCCCAATAAACTGATGACGGAAACAGAATGGCGAAGTCTTGGTGTACAGCAGAGTCAGGGGTGGATCCATTATATGAAACACAATCCAGGTATTATCTCTACAGTTTGATTGTGTATGACATACCATGCATCTCATTTTCTTATCAAAAACCCAGTAACACATTTTTCGTCATACAATTTTTGGCAGAAGAAAAGAAATTTCTGTTGAGAGGAACTTAAGTAACTATTACTTTCTATCAACTGTTGATTTTGTTGTTGTTGTAAAAAGGTGAGTATAATGTGCATGATTTGTAGGGCTGAAACGATACACCCCCTTCACGATATGATACATATTACAATACTTCTGTGGCGATTCAATATTTTCAATATGATAATTTTACAGAAAAAACCAATAATAACGTTAAAGAAAAAATTAATTACGTAGATTCACAGTCACAATTTTATACACAAAACGTTTCCAAACTGCTAAATGTTTAGATGTCTGTTGGCTGTGTAGTTTAAACTGATTAAGTGCATTATTGTTTTCGTTAGCCTTGAGACTAACAACAGTCTGACCGTTAACGGACACTGTTTTGTCCCTCGTGCACATAAAAATAATAAGTCTGATGTATTTTACTGAACCCGATATTTAAAAATGTATCGAACCAAAGATCGAGGCATTGAATCGAGCATTTATATTGAACAGTATCGATATTTTGATGGATCGTTTCAGCCCAAATGATTTGTTTACCTTTTTGCATGTCATCAGTCATATTTTATTATATTTTCTAGCCATGTTAAATAGATTGATGTTCACAGTTTCCATTTCAAGTTATTAGTGTCTTCTACTTTCAAGGTTTCTGAAATGCATGGTCATGTTTAAAAAACTTCATCAGTCTAATTGTGATATTACCATGTTACATGTACGATAATGCAATTAAGAGTTATCTCCCTCAGATCAGGAAAATATATGAATCATAGCATTTACAATGAAATTGCTTTAATACTAATAAGAACTGGAATTATTGTTTAAGTCCAACATGTGTCCTCTCTAAAACTTCAAATTGGCATAGTGCAGAGTTCTAATTAGATAATCTGCCTGTGGGGATCAGGATTGTTAAAATAGATCCTCAGTACCCCTTGCTTGTCGTAAGAGGTAACTAAATGGGGCGGTCCTTCAGATGAGACCGCAAAAACCGAGGCCCCTTGTTACAGCAGGTAACGTAAAAGATCCCTCCCTGCTCAAACGCCATAAGCACTAAGCATAGGCTTAAATTTTGTGGCCCTTCACCGGCAATATTGATGTTACCATATGAGTGAAAAATTCTCGAGTGGGACGTTAAACAATATTTAATCAACCAATCAATCTAATTAGATAGTCAGTTAGGGAGAATGCATACATAATTTCGGATTCCTAATGGTCAGATCAAAACTTGAAAGGACAAAGGCATGTGACCAGTATTTAGTGATGGGTTAACTTTTATAGAAAGCTACTGCCAATATCCCCCTCCTTCCAGAAAAAGAAAAGAAAAAAAAATTCTTAATTTGTTGTCGAAAGGTGCAGAGATCCAAATCTGGAATCCCCATACAAAGTAAAATTGCAACAATTTTCCTGTTTAAGTTTCATAGAATATATTATTTCAATGAAAACTGTGTTCTTTATGTAAGGGTATCATACTTAAGCATTTATTTGACAAATATGTAGAATTGACTTGTAGAAGATTCTGTATTGTTTTCCATGATTTAGATTATACAGGTGATTCTTGATGGCTTGAAGTTCTTTGATATCTCCAAGTGAAGTCACAGCCCTGATTTTTTCTCTGTATAACTAAGCAAATTTCCTCTCAATCTCTGAAAGTCCTGATCACTCAAAGTGAATTTTGGGTCAGGTAAAACATATTTCATTGTTTTTCACTCTCATAGCATATACAGAATGTCAATCAAGCATATCATTATTGCATTTGGACCTGGTTTGTGTTGAAGGCCTGGGTAGTTAGCAACTGTGAAACTACATTATATATGAGAAATTTGCCATATAAATATGTATCTGTACATCTGTTTTAACAATAAATACAATTAAAAACTTTTTTTTAAAATCTTTTTATTTACGTAAGGCAAAATTTTGTGTTGTTACAATCAAGTCAAATACCTAAACTTATGAAGGACATGTCAAAACAATCCCAGGATGTTGTAAAATACAATCCAGTTACTATAAAATCCAGACCATAATGGTCAGAATTTAATTTTAATTTCCAGATTTACTGTAAATTCAATGTTTTTCATGGTGTCAAATTTGGGTGATTTACTCTCTCTCTCTCTCTGTCTTTCTCTTGTTCGAGGGGATTTGATTTCATGGTTTAGGAAGTTGAAAATATTGCATTTTGAGGAGGATATGAATTTGAGGGTCTCTTAATACCTCGAAAACAATAAAAATTACTCCCATTACCTACTCCACTGCACGCACGCGCTCACATACACACACTCGCACATACACACATGCAAAATTAGTAGTTTTACAGTAACTCAGCCTTCAATCTCAAGGACTTTTATCAAGGTCCCTTGAGCTGCGAGTTATTGAGAGTCACCCGTATATTATAGTTTTCCATGATTCTGCGTGATATAGCTGTATCAGGCCAAAATAAAATATGTGTGTGTTTCCGGTTTCCTGACCCCACCTATATTTTTGCTGCCTACCCTAAATATTTTATTGATGAAATATATAAATAAAATAAAATCTGGAATTTTTCAAACAGGAAATTTGTTCTTTTCATGTTTGAGATTCTCCGATTAAAATTATTAATTTTCATTTTTACTACTATGGATCTTTAAAATGCTTGAAAAGTATTTGTAATGTATATAGACCTGTATTCAAAGCACATCAAAATCTAAGATTTCGAATAAAATGTTTTAATAAAATAAAATGTTTTACATATCTACCCTACCTAACTTTGGGGGGAATGAAATAGGAAACACATATATTTCATTTTGGCCTTCTTTCAGTAGAGCAGTACTGTTTTCCATAATGTATTGTACACAGATTTGTATGTTTATAGAGTATGTCATTCTGTTTAGTTTTTGAACTGCCTTACACAGGTAACAAACTAACAGTACATGATATAAAGTACATCATTAAAACTATGAAATTAGATGTACTACAGCGTAACGGCAAACTAAAAATCCTAATCATGCATATAGTTCAGACATGACCTTACTTTTTCAGAGCCCCACATTCTGATGTTCAGACGACCTTTGATCCCTGACCAGAAGTAGTATCATCTTCATACATTTCATCACACCACACCAGTAAATATTGTGTATTTATCATGTTGTTTAAGGCACAACGTTATCTCTGCATAATATAAAGTTGAAATTTTCATCTGTTTTTTAAACAGTTGTTCATATATGACTATTTGCAGGCAATTTTAGTAGATTTTGTCTGTAAAAATTTGAGGAATCAATCATAAAGGTGACAATTTTGTGTTGGAGTTACAATAGATGTTGATTTAAGAGTTATCATGCTTTATACCAGAGAGATGTTGAACCTTAAGGGACTTTCATTTTAGTACCATATCAATCATTGGGAAATCCTGGGGGTGAGGGAGTTTGTGTTTGTTTGTATGTACTGGGTTGCAACCTTCCCGTCACTGTCCTTGAGTTGGAAAGTCTATTGAAAAAAGAGATATTAGGCTCCCAGCATGTGTCCTATAATATCGCTCTGTATATCAGCACTTTCTATGTCATGCAATAACTTCAGAGGACGACTGCTATCAATTTTTAGATTTATCAGTTTTGTCATTACAGATTTACAGGACTTAAATTTTTAAAAAATGTTTGATTAGATGACTGCACTTTTTATGACACGATACCTTCCAGTCCAGGACCCAGTTGCATGAAGTTTAATGAACTTTTAACAGTTAACTTGTTATTAACTCTTACAGTTAATTTAGTGTTTCCTAGACGTTAACCGTCGGCTAAACTTAGCTTACTTTTGTGCAGCTGGGTCCAGAAAAAATTTCAAGGAGGATGACCAAACCATGGCATGCTGATTCCACTACCTGACCAGGTAGATTTGTAGAGGTGTGGTAGGGCACCTGGTGGATATATTCATTGTTAGGCCCTTTCTGACTTGTCAGATTTCTAGTTTTGACTGTGTCATTTGGAGAAAAGTAACCCCCACCCCTCCCCATTTATGGTGGGATAACACCTTTTAAGGTTGCAGCCCTGTCTTTGAAATATTCTGGATTAGCCTCTGCATTTCTAGTGCATAGGAAACATGGTTATAGTAAACAGCTGCTATAAGAATGGGGTCTATAGATGAGACAGGAAATGAACATTTAGCTAAATCGTTGATTGCCATCAGAAGATCATTAGGGCTCTGTCAATCATGCTTTTTGGAGTAGGTAATTCAAATTTTGTTCAGTTCAAAACGGTACACAATCCATATGTGCATTTCAGCTCCATGCTTTGAGTAAAATTATGGAATGTACACAGATCTGAGACGGTTCAAAGTTGATTTAGGTTCTTTGATATTGGCTGTGTATTTTCATTGATAATTAATAATTACAGGTAGAAAAGTCAACTTTAATCAGATTTGAACTTTTCTCAGCTCTGTGTCCCTCAAGTCACATAGTTTATTAGGGTTTTGGCTTTGCAGCTTTTAATGCTTGGGTTCAATTTCAGTCATTAGATTATTTTCAAGGAATAAATTGTAAAAACATCAACATTTGCATTTTGATCAGTTTCATGGATGCAAAACAAATCATCAGTGTTAAATCTTTAATTGTAATCAAACTTAGTTCATTAAGCATTCATTAAGGTATAATTTTGCGGTCATTTTTGCCAATTTTATCAGAAATATTTTTATAGGTAGATGTGTTTATCTGTTGTGAGTACATGCTTTTTTTTTTCTTTTGTAGAACCTCATATATTACTTTTTCGAAGACCATTGCCCAATCAAATTCAAGCAACAAATGGACATCATTATTGATGATGATGCAAACAGTATTTTTATACCAGTGAGTTCACTAAATCCTAGATACAGAAACTCCGGAAAATCCACAAGTGCAACTGACATCGTGGAGTGATTTCAAGAAAACAATTACCCTGATGATGCTTTGTACATAAGTTTTGATTTTCTTATGTCTTGTGTTTTTTTCATAGCGGTAAATCTGCATGACATATTTAGAATTTTGAAAAACTTATCAATTTGCATGGTATGATTTTAAATATAGATCAAGAAGGAAATATACATTGTGAATGGTGAGTTCAATATTTTGTATGAATGTTGCTTTATTTTTTTTTTCTTGCATTTAAATACATACATTTAAATTTATTTTTTTTTAATTTTTTTTTGTAATTGAGAACAGTTTATATTAATTTGGTATATTTGTTAAAAAAGGTTAACTGATAAAGTTCTCACCATTTACTTTAATATTTGCATCATATTTCAAAGGAATAAGTTGGTTATGGTTGTACAAAGAAAGTAGGGAAGAAAAGAGTTCAATCCCTGCATGTAGACTGAATGTGTTCCTCTGATACTGTGTAAAATTAGAGTATGTGTTTGGTATATCATACATATCAGTTCTTCACCAAGACCATAACATTGTGTACAAACGTTAACTGCAGCAGCTGATCAAAGGAAGACTTGTTTTTATAGATTTCTTGTATTTCTTCTTTCTTGTACTATCTTTCTGTGAAATTGACCTGATTGAGTGGTGAGATGTGTGAATGATTTGTCCGATCATTATTTTTGATTTGACTGTTGATTGACTGTTACGTTTTCACCAACTGTTTATGTATGAAGCAAATAATCTGTGTGCAATATTTGTGATTTGGAGTCAAAATTGAGTCTATCCTTGAGTCTCATAGTACAATAGAAACCATTTCAAATGACCATTGATATCGTCAGTGCTACTGTGGCTGATAGTCAATACTTTCATATGTCATGCAAAAGTAAACATATTCACAGTGGTAAAATATATTCTTACAAATAATAGGTTAATATGGGACTATTTAACAAGAAAATGTTTTGTGAAACAATTTCCAAGTCGTATGTACATCCAGTTTTGTTATTACTTTACATGAGTAGAATGTATTTGTACGACAAGGTGACTGCAAATTGTTGAATAAAAATAATGTCCTTCTATTTGAATATTATTCAGATAAAATAAACATTGTTTTGTGTAGAACATTTTCTTTCTTTCTTCATCTCTTGAATTTTCCTGTATCCTGGAGTTCAATAACCGCTACTAAAGATTTGCAATTCCAGTGTTTTTGCCTTTGATATCCTTAGAAATTGTTATAAAAACCATTTCCTCGTGAATCTCATGAATGTGTCACATTTGTAATCAATTGCAGATAAATATAGTATGTCTATTAATGGATAGGAATATTCCAACAGAAATGAATTTAGAATGTAAATATAACAAGCATTCTGAGTGTATTGCAGACAATAGAAAGTCCCCTACCAGTAAGATAATTCTGTCAAAAGTAAGTCAAGCGTAGCAAAACTCAAACTTGATCTGTAACTATCCATTTCAATTGAATATCTTCATCCATTGTGGAGAAAAGTCTGGAAATCTGATCTTGCAATTAATCAAGGGGCATAATTCATTCAAAAGTAGGTCAAGTGTAATGAAAGTCAATCATGATCTGTAACTGTCCAAGACAAAATTTTGTATAAAATTCAGTTGAATATCTTCAAAGTCCAGATGACGGACAGACCAAGGGTAAACTAATGAACCTCTCGGGCAAAGTCAGCAGGGGATTAAAAACTAAATTTCATAACACATTTCATGAAGTATGCTGTGTGAAGAATTATAGTTCATACCGTCATGTGTTTTCAGAAATGAAATTTATTTCTTAAATGTGTGGTAGCCAGTACTTTTGAATATATTGAACCAACTGATATAATACAAAGTACAGAACAAGTTTGTTTAAAATATATATCCAAATGAATTTGCAGTTTGATTAACTAATGCACAGGCCTTGAGGCGTTGCCGTTCCTTGCACTCGTACCTCTGTCAAATCGAGCATTTTCAAACTTCTTATAAAACAGTAAATATGCTGAAATAAAATATGTTTTGAATTCAGTTGGAAATGTATACCTAAATGAATGTTATTAAGCAGCAGATGTCAAGTCGTTCTGTAACATAAGAAGCATTGAATTGTGTGGAAAGGCGGATATTATTCGTTAGCACTATACAGCCATTATATGAAGATACATGCATTGTAATGGGAAATAAAAAACAAGTTGCTTGCTCTACTTTTTCCAGATATTTCATAAACTAGTTCTTGGTTTTATTTTTATTAACTGTGAAAAAGTGGATTTACATGTGGAATAACTGCTAATTTTTAGACGTTGACTGATATGGAGAGTAACTGTTTAAAAATCCAAGCTTGTTAGTCCAAACATGCGTCTGTGTTAATTTTTCAGTTTCAGCTATGTATATTTGTAAAACTGATGAAATGAACCCATGTAGTGAAAGATATTCTCTGCATATCTAATGCACAGGTGTGTACTGGTGTTCAGTGTGAATTCTATAAAGGTGTGTACTGGTGTGAACTATGTAGAGGTATGTATTGGTGTATTTTGTGACTCCTATGAAGGTGTGTAATGGTGTGAACTATGTAGAGGTGTATATTGATGTATTTTGTGACTCCTATAGAGGTGTGTAATGGTGTGAACTCTGTAGAGGTGTGTATAGGTGTATTTTGTGACTCCTATAAAGGTGTGTAATGGTGTGAACTCTGTTGAGGTGTGTATTGATGTATTTTGTGACTCCTATGAAGGTGTGTAATGGTGTGAACTCTGTAGAGGTGTGTATGGGTGTATTTTGTGACTCCTATGAAGGTGTGTAATGGTGTGAACTATGTAGAGGTGTGTATTGATGTATTTTGTGACTCCTATAGAGGTGTGTAATGGTGTGAACTCTGTAGAGGTGTGTATGGGTGTATTTTGTGACTCCTATGAAGGTGTGTAATGGTGTGAACTATGTAGAGGTGTGTATTGATGTATTTTGTGACTCCTATAGAGGTGTGTAATGGTGTGAACTCTGTAGAGGTGTGTATTGGTGTATTTTGTGACTCCTATAGAGGTGTGTATTGGTGTATTTTGAGACTCCTATAGAGGTGTGTATTGGTGTATTTTGTGACTCCTATAGAGGTGTGTATTGATATATTTTGTGACTCCTATAGAGGTGTGCACTCTGACTCCCATGTAGAGGTGTATATTGATGGTCATTCTTGCTCTTATGGAGGGGTGTTTACCCATTTTATTTGTGACTGCTATGGAGAGGAATGTTCTTTGTTCTTTACTCCTATAGTGATAGTAATGATAAATGACCTGTAGGGAGAAGTGTGTACTCTTTATGAAGAGAAACATTTTTTACTGGTGTTCTTTGTTACTCCTATGGAGGAGTGTTCTTTGTGACCTCCGTGGCTGAGTGGTTAAAGCATTGCGCTCAAAATCACAAGGCCTCTCACCTTTGTGAATTCTGTGGAGGGGTGTTCTTTGTGACGTCTATGGAGGGGTGTTCTTTGTGACTTCTATGGAGGGGTGTTCTTGTGACGTCTATGGAGGGGTGTTCTTGTGACGTCTATGGAGGGGTGTTCTTTGTGACGTCTATGGAGGGGTGTTCTTTGTGACGTCTATGGAGGGGTGTGCTTTATGACTTCTATGGAGGGGTGTGCTTTGTGACTTCTATGGAGGGGTGTTCTTTGTGACGTCTATGGAGGGGTGTTCTTTGTGACGTCTATGGAGGGGTGTTCTTTGTGACGTCTATGGAAGGGTGTTCTTTGTGACGTCTATGGAGGGGTGTTCTTTGTGACTTCTGTGGAGGGGTGTTTACTGGTGTACTTTGGTGTTTTTGTGTGGGAAAAGTTTCATACAAAGAAGTAGTGGGAAAATAACTAATGCAGTGCATTACATGTAGGTATAACTGAACTTGTGAGTTCAATTGGGTCAAAGCAAACATTTAAATTAGCAGAGTCCAAGAAAATTAGATTTATTCAACAATTTTGAAGAAAAAGTTGTAATCTGTGAGCCTGTGAAGGAGATTTGTGAACAGTAAGGCTACCCTGCTTTAATTTATTTTCATTGTTTGGGAAGCTTAGAGCTGACATTGGGGGAAAATACCTGCTTTGTAGCATTGGGCCTTATTTCAGCTGCTACAGACCCTAAAAAAGTCCCTGGATGCATGATGCATACCAATGTTCTTCGTGACTCTGATGGAGAGGTATATGCTAAATTTCTTTGTGACTCCTACATTGATTTTGTGGTTGAAAAGTTGTTTTTCCAGTTCATAGAAGTTGATCTGAATATATGGATATTGGTTTTTCTAAACTAAAACTACATGTACACAACCCCTCTCCCACTCCTGTCTTTCTCTGGAGAGATGTGTACCAGTGTTTGTTATTCCTCAGGAGAGGTACAAATTTGTATGATTTGGAGGAGTCGTAAAATGTGATTGTTTTGAAAGGAGGTCAAAACTAGAACCCAATTTTCAGCTTTATGAAGATAATTTGCTCGTAAATAAATATTGCTGAGATCTGGAATATGTGCTTTAAGTGAAAAGAAAATATTTACCTAAGTTAATGGTTCATTTCAGTTTTAAATGTTTTCAGCTACTTTAAAAATTTAAATGTGTTTTCTACTTTTGATTAATTTTTTCATGCAAATTTCAAGATAATTTGATATTGAACTTGGTGATTTAATTATATGTTGCAATGCAATTCAAAACACAAAGTACAAATATTATGCTTGATTTCATGTACACCTGAATCCATAAGGAAGACTATCTGAAGTGCATTTTGATCAATAATGGATATGACAGACATTTTGACCCATATCCTTGTTTAGCAGTACCAGTGATAAATGTGAAATCATGCATAGACAGGCAGTGTTGTGATGGTGAAAGGTTGTAAACAATATGGCTGTACATATGTACCAGGTAAATCATAAACGGCTTGCATCTCTTGGAGTTTAAACAGCACTATGTGAGAGTGGTGGGAGAGTTAAATGCCATTTTTTGGCGTAATTGATCGGTCAATTTAGCAGATGACGATCCTTGAAGTCCCAGTAAACATATTTGAACAGAGGTATGTATATCCGTAATTTACTCGGGTAATAACTAAATCTTGTCTGTAACATTAATACATGTATTTTGCCATGTTTGAGAAATTAAACTAATCTGTTCTGTTGATCCAACATTTGTTAACAAATTTGTTAGTGCTCGGAATATTACTAAATATAATAATTCAGTTGCCATTTATTATCTTTTACAAATGAACATGCTGAACTGAAATTTGGTAGATACATCATGAGACTGTTCTGGTCAACTTTTTATTTGCTTCGGGTTGAATATTTGTATTTTTGACAGGAGTTGTGTCACTTGGACTTAGAAAATTTCAAACAATTCATAGTTTCTACACATTATCTCAGTCATGTATGGAGAGTTTGAATTGAAATTCAGGAAATGCTGTAAATCACATTTACAAAATCATTATTTACATATAATTTTGCAAGACTATTTATTCACAAAATTCAGTTTTCTTAACTCACAAAATTTATAGAAAACTAAATAGATATTATGATTTATAAAAGTTATATCTCATGATTATATACGTCATGAAACAAAGGCCTAGTGAAATAAATATGCTCTACAGTAGACATGTTGTGTAACTGTTCAAGTGAGTATGTGGGTTAGCTAAAAAAAAAAAAAAAAGAGGCAGTTATGTCCCAATTTTCCCTTATCTCAGTCATATATGAACATTTTGAATTGAAATTTAGGAAATATATATATATATATACACACACACACACACACCTTATCTTAAACTTGATAGAGCTGAGAAAAAACTTGAGATATCATAGGATTCAAGATGCTGAGGTTACTATACATATAAAATACAGAAAGAAAATTAAGTGACTTCCAACGCACCTGAAATATCCATGGTATCTGAAATATTGTTTGAGACTTAGATAGATCATGAGGATATGCAGGCTAAGCTAATACAGGGATCTAGTCAGATAATTTTTGGCAGAGATCTGCCCCTCTAGGACCTAGAAAATGTCAATCAATTTACAGTTTCTGCTCATTATCTCATTCATACATGAACATTTTGAGTCAAAATTTATACGTCCTGAAAATATGCAAGTCATGTTCATATCTGGTTTAAGTCAAGTCGTTTTTAAAAAAGTTTAGTCAATTGGAGTTTGAAAAATTTCAAATAATTTATAGTATCTGCTCATTGTCTCGGTCATTGTTACATGGACATTTGAATTGAAATGGATATATCATGAAAATGTCCATGTCAGATACTTACAAGTTTCTGGTTAGATAGATTGAGGTGGAGTTATGGCCCCTGGGTGGGGAGCACTCATGTTGTTGGATATATCAAGTTAAATCTTTTAGGAACAGGGAACCAATATATTTCAGGAACTACAACAATAGAACTTTCATAATTTACAAAATCATAAATATGTCATTAGAAAAATATTTAATGTGAATATATCTATTTTCTACCAGGAAAATTTTTCCAAATATATTTTGAGGAAGAGAAGATTTTGTAAGCACATTCCTGGCCTGTACATCATATTGAGTTATTGCTGGTGAAGTCCAGACAATATAGTTGATACCAAATTGTCTTTTTTATTTAGAAGGTAAAATATCTATGCTGAAAAAAATCATGATGTGTATTAATAAATTTTATTTCTAGAGGAGGTAAATTTTCGTAATCAACTCTGTAGGCCGATACAGTTTGCATGAAACTTGAGGATGTGAATACATGTAGGTAGTAAGGAATGGCTTGGACCTATAGAATTCATTTTTGTCCATAGTCCATCAAAATCTTGTTAAGATATGACCTTGCTTGATATGGTTTGTAAGCACATGCACAAATTTTATATCTTGTTAGAAATTGAGGGGCTAAGGGAAACAAATTGAGATTTTTTGACTGAGAAATGAAATCCAAATTTGCCTTCCAGCTGAAAAGTCATGGAGACATATATTTTGCACTGCGATTTCTCTGGGGTGAATGATGACATTGTATATGAATTCCGGGAGGAGATGAACAGGTTTGAGGAAGAGTTATCTTCCCTTGGTCGTGATGGAATTCTGGGTACAATTGCAGCCTTCCAGCAAAAAGTATGTGTTGTAGGATTTCCTGGTGTGCGTTCTGCCGGATTTGACCTGTCTGACCTCATTCTGAGGATGTTGCTAAACACAGTTAGGTAGGGTGACAGCTGATGATGGTACAGCATCGTCACGAGAGACAGAGCTGTAATTACAGTCAAAACTGTGATATAATTAATAAATCTTAATTACTTGTGAATTTTTACATTTAAATTATCAATGTTTTCCCAGAAATAAACCTGTGCTATTCTATAGTATTTTATCTTATGTAAACATTGATCACAAAATATAAAGAAAATATGAATTCAACTTGTGAAATAAAAACAAGAAACAAGTTTAATGACTTAATATGAATATATATGTATACGGTATGAAACGAAATGCAGGGTAATTTATAAAATTGGCAAAACTGATTATGTTGAAATTACCCATGATGCCATTGCCATCAGATGTCATGAGATATCTCATTTGTATTATGAGGGATAAAAAACAATGGGATCATGGGTATTTTCAACACAATCAGTTTTGCTAATTTTATAAATTACCCTGTGTTTCCATATCCATAATACAAATCATGTAAATTAGTGTGGTCCTTATATATTAAATGTATACTTTCAATATACAATGTACATGCCTGTATGTTTGATATATACATGTATAATTGTGTTTCAGTGAAAAAGTAGAAGAAAATGTAATTCCTTCACAAGAGATGGAGGACCGTCTGCTGGACTTGTACGTGGAGTTGTTAAAGTCCGGACCTGGGAGTGGTCATTGTGAATTTCTCAAAACCATCGTTAAACATATTGAATTCCAGGTGAATGCCTACAAAAAATCATGTAATTTCCTTAATGCCAGAGAACTAGGTGTACTGCATAAAATGGCCTTGTTAATTTACAGCCTGGTTATAGTTCAAACAAATGCCTGCTTGTGCCTAATTTTTATGCATAAATATAAAGTGGAGACTTCATACTTTCATCACAGCTATAATAAATTTCTTCTATCTAGTGGAATTCATTTATGTAAAAAACAGGGCATGCAAATTTGTAAAGTTCCTAATTTTCATGAAGTACTTTGACAATGGACAAGGACCACGAAATCATTTCCACGGATAACGGTGTTATAATTTCCTCATCTTGCTTCTCCCCTAATTTTTGATGAATGATCAGTTACTCCGTAAATAAACCGCAAAGTTCTTGAAGACTAGGGAATTCTCTGTGTTATATTAATTTTTGGGGCAAAATGCATCAGTTAATGATATTTCTGAAAACCGTTTCCCCAGATAACTTTAAAACATGGTTTTCAAACTAGCATTTCTTTCTATATGACATTTTATCAGGCATCTGAAATTTAGTTTTCACCAATTTTAGATACTTCTTGGGAATGAAGGGAACTGTTTTATTTCAATACACTACGTATACTTTCTTCTAACGGTTTTAAGTCCTCGGTACCCCTTGTTTGTCATAAGAGGTGACCAGATGGGGCGGTTCCTTTAAATGAGGTGCGACTTCCTGCTTAAAAGCTGTAAACGCTGAGCATAGGCTTAAATTTTGCAGCCCTTCACTAGCAATGATGACATCTCTATATGAGTGAAAAATTCTCAAGAGGGATGTTAAACAATATTCAGTCAATCAATCAAATAGTTTTAAAAGTATTTAATAGGATGAAATCATATTAGAGTGAATGTGAATATGAGTAAAGCTCTGTCTATAGATCTAAAAATAAATGATATCTATAAAGTGTTACAAGGTCACAGGTTGTGCCATTTAAATTTCAAGAAATATGTTGGATTTTTAACTATTTTGAATTAAACTTTGGCAAAGTGGTTAAAACGATGAACTGTCCGCCAAAGTCAATTGTTTGTTACCAAAATTACAGTTTTTAATTTAGAATTTATTTTTCAGTCTTTGTCACAATTTTGTCATTATAATTTTTTTTACTTGTAAAGAAACAATGACTGAAACGTATCGAAGTATATAATTCATAGTGGAGTTTTTATAGAATTTTCATGAAATTCAATAGGAGGTTACTTTTTTTACTCTAAAATCTATTTTTAAGATTTTTTAATGCATTTTAATCATGGTTTAAAATTCAAAAAAGATTTTACATCCTAATTTACAGCAGCTAATGCTCCTTTAATGACAATTACGAACCATGAAAATTAGTCCTTATTATGCACTTATATAGCGCCTAATCTAAATATACTCTAAAGCACTTTACACTATACTAAAATGCAAATCAAAATTATACAGAATACATAAAATACTTAATAATGCCAGATATCAATATCGCACAATGAACAATTGAAATTATGAAAGAAATAAGTCAGAGAAAATTTGATATTAATTCATATTATAAAAAATCATAAAATATGTGCTAGGAGAAAACTTTTATTTTTTATACCGTTTTTTGCCATGTTGCATAAAATACTGATTATAAAATATGTCAAATCAAAAAGATCACACATTAAAAGCCTGACAAAAGAGATGGGTTTTTAAATCTTTTTTAAAACAGTCAAGTTTCTGAATCCTGAATCTTCCTGATTTTCAATGGAAGACTGTTCCATAGAGTGGCTGCTGCTTTATCAAGCCTATAATGAACCCCTTAGGTTTGTTATAATCGTGTTTTACTGTATTATGAAGTTTCGTTACAATGAATTGTTTTTTGCTGGTCCTGGGAGTTGACTATAAGTGATTGATTGCTTGATTGTTTGTTTGTTGTTTTCTGCCACACTCAACAATTTTTCAATTATCTGGTGGCATCCAGTTTTTTAGTGGTGCAAGAGAGAACTCTGATACAATTTACCCAGGAAGATACCACCAATCTTCTGAAATTAAACTGGCAAACTTTCTCACAAATGTTGGCATTAGCAAGATGCTATAAATGCACTGTATAATGAAGTTTGGTTATAATGGACTGTTTTTTACTGGTCTTGGAGGTTTGTTATAACCGTGTTTTACTTTATAGTACTTGCATATTATAAGGAATTTTAAAGTCACAGCATTGATGGAAAAACGAACTTAAATTTTAATTCTTGGACAGGATTTATATGGTGACAAATTACAGAAAGTGGTGGAAGGATTTAAAGCCATCAAGTATGTGGAGGAGGGTGATGTTTCTTCATACAGTAACACAGTCAAAAGAGAGTATCCAGACTTACTGGCAAACACAGTCATCAGGTACAGGGTGTTTCATAACCAGACTTACTGGCAAACACAGCCATCAGGTACAGGGTGTTTCATAATACGTGTATTTATTGAGATTTGAGATGATTAGGGGCATTAATTGCTTGTCTACATTTTAACATTGGTCATAGTTTTGAGTTCTACATGTCAGCTAGAGCTTCAGATCGGTAGGGAGTATCCATGACAACAATTCTGTCTGCATACATTCATTATTTATGGAAATTCAAGTCAAATATCTGAAATATCAAATATAAATAATGTTTTCAATACTTATGTGACAAAACCATTATAATTGTTTCAAGAGCTTGTTTTTTATTACAAAAACAAAGAGTGACTTTGTTAAATTATGATATATTTTTTTAATTTTAAATTGATGTATAATCTTTGACAAATACACATGTAGTAAAAATACGAATCTTGTTCATAAAGTTACTCAATATTTGCAGAAAAGAAATGGGTATGAAAATGTGCAATTTTTTTTAAATTAAAAAAATTTGTTGAAAATCATGTATTTATGACATTATGTCACAGGATAACTAATATCTTTTTTTTTTAAAATAGAATTTGATTATCAGAAAGGATGTAACACACTCTCTTCATTAGAAGTACACATATAATCTTTACCTTTAAAAAATGGACGTCATTTAGGGGGCCAAGTTACACTCATTTAGTACTGTATAATCCTTATTAGTTCTACCTTGTCATCGTAAGTCACGGCTGGAACGTATGCTGCTCTTCCCGGGTCATTGGGTGACAGGGTAAAGGTGTGTACAGCTATGGCTTGTGATGTACGATGCTTGCACATTTGGGTGGTACTTCTGTTAGCAAATGCTGTCTAACTGTACACGTGCTGGGTGAAACCAAATGATAAACACAAATAGGAAATCAGTTTGTTAAAACTGGTTTGAAAAATAAATGGAAAGTTTACAGAAACAGTTCAAATTCACTAAATTTTTAAATTTTGGTACAAAATCATTAGTATAGGTTCAACTTTTCACTTGACTGAAGTCTATATCATGATAATTTTTAAGTATTAACCGTGCAAGGTTAGCGTTATAGACAAGAAACATTGTCAAGGTAGTCCAGTATTCAGCTCAGTACAAAAAGCTTGCTCTATGTATATTGTAATGGTAAAAAACCTAATTAATTCCCTTATGTTTGTAATAAATGTGAAGATTCACTCTTCTAGGAGTGACAACGAGGATCGTTTGAGGACACCAGAGGTTCACAAGGTCTGCATGGAATTGTTTGTGTTCTATCTGGTACAGCTGCCACAAACACCAGTCTCACTGAGGAAAACCCTAGAGAGTGCCCAAGACAGAATATATCAGGCCTACGACAGAAAGCCATTTTGTGTGGGTACTCGCAGTTCACTGAAAACGTTTGGCCTCATTTTTTTTTCAATACATCCTTATAGATATCTGATGATATTCTGTTCTAAATTCACCCAAAGCCATTTTTGCTAAATAAATGTAGAATAATTATTCAATAATTATTCAATTCATATTGCTTAATTTTGAATCCACCCATTAATGATAAGTGTGAAATAAGCACAAAAATGAAATTATTAAAGACTCTTCATAATCTCAGCTGCCTGTTTCCTAACAGGTGAAGGCTGCATGTTTATATTCTATTTGCTGATGAGAGAAAATGTCCTTTTCTAATTAAAAAAAAAAAGGCATTTGGAAATCAGATATATTAAAAAGGTTAACAAAAGATTCAAGAAAACTATGGTAAAAGTTTTAATGTCGGTGGGTTTTCAGAGTTTACTTTTATATGTCAAATTGTATTTTGAGATAAGCTTATGTACATTGTATTCCGATGTAAACTTATTCATCATATTTCATTGTAAACTTATATTTGTATTCTGCAGAAAACTTATACATTGTATTTTATAGTGAATGTACACCTTGTGTTATATAGTGAATTTACACAATGTGTTCTGTGATGAACTCACATATTGTATTCTGTTGTCAGTTTACATCAATAGTGTATTCTTATATTGTCTACTTACATATTTTGTATTCTGTTGTCAACTAACATATTTTGTATTCTGTTGTCAACTTCCTTTTTGTATTCTGTTATCAACTTTACTTTTTCTATTCTGTTGTCAACTTTACTTTTTGTATTCTGTTGTCAACTTCCTTTTTGTACTCTGTTGTCAACTTTTCTTTTTGTATTCTGTTGTCAACTTTACTTTTTGTATTCTGTTGTCAACTTTCTTTTGTATTCTGTTGTCAACTTACTTTTTGTATTCTGTTGTTAACTTTTCTTTTTGTATTCTGTTGTCAACTTACTTTTTGTATTCTGTTGTCAACTTCCTTTTTGTATTCTGTTGTCAACTTCCTTTTTGTATTCTGTTGTGAACTTTACTTTTTGTACTCTGTTGTCAACTTACATATTTTGTATTCTGTTGTCAACTAACATATTTTGTATTCTGTTGTCAACTTCCTTTTTGTATTCTGTTGTCAGGGATTAACAGATGCAGACTTCTACAGGTCTCAGCTCAATAAACTCCAGAATTTCATCAAGGATCCAGAATTTCCTCATAGTAAAGAAATCTGTGAAACCACACAACGTAGGCTTGGGGCGATATTTGAGATAAAGTGAATAATCCTATTGTATGTCTTTTACAGATATAATAAACAGAATCATGGTTTATAGCTGAAAAACTTAAAATATATAGAGGTTGTTTTACATCCTGAAACATGCTAATGCTTTTTGTATTTGCAGGGACTCGGCCATGATTGTGAAAGTTTATGCTGATATTGTCCAGTTGCTGAAGATTCTGAGCATGAAAAACTTGACCCCAGACAACAAGTCTTTGTTAGAGAGGTTAGATGGTTTCCATAGAAACATTCCAGATGACTGCTTTATGGTAAAGCTGTATACGTGTAATATAATTAAGACATAAGTTTGCCTAAAGAATCATTAAAGGAATTTGATTTTTTTTTTTAAATAAATTTTGTATAAAGTCATTGCTATGAATAAAAATTGTAAGGGATCCTCAAATTTAAATCAAAGACTCAATAATCTGATATTTTGAAATTTCAAACAATGATGCATGTGATACATGGATAAGCATGACTGTGCTTTTATAAAAAGGTTTGCCATGTTAATGTATTTAAGGCAGTGTTTAGAAAGTTTGATCAAACATTATAACACCCAATATTTAGCAGAAAAAATCTCTACTTTTGTATATCAAGTTGACCAATGTATCATATGCTAAATCCATGTTGAGGTTTAGGGAACAAAAACTCGGTGTACTATGAAATACCTGTAGGTCATATGAAGAATGTAATATATTAGATTCTAGAAATACTCTTATTTACTCTAAGCAAACTGAGTGCATAGTTATGATCAGCATGGAGGTGAGATGGGTGTATCAAAATAATGTGAAACTCTTAACTATTGGGTCAAGAATTTAGGAATCAGTGTGGCCCAGCAAAATAGGTCACATAGAGAAAATAGGTCATAGAGAGAAAATGTGTCAAGTCTTTAGAAGGTCCTCTTCTGTTTCTAAACATGTGTGATTGGATACATTGTTTATATAATAAGCTTGGAGGTTCAATGGTGAACTCGTAATCCATGATCAGGGAGAGGCCAGTGATATAGCTGGTAATACTCTGAAAGTGAAGCACAACATTAGAGATCTTTGTTCTTATCTTACAAATAAAATGGATACCTTAATATATTCCCTGCAAACAAACAAAGCTTTTGTGATGTACAGAAATCACTCTGTTTGTCTTTTTATCCCACTTTTAAGCTCACTTGAATAAAATCTTGATAATAGTTTTCTGATCAGAATTTGTGCATTGTCTGGTTGGTAGCGATGATCTTTAAAAATCTTCTTCTCAAGAACAGCAGGGCCATTATTAGTCATATTGATATGCAGCTCAAGTGATCACCTTCTGTGCAGTGTTCATCTGTCTGTCTGTCCAAAAACTTTTAAATTAAAAAGTTTTTTACTTCTCCAGAACCAAACTTTCCAGAAAGCATCCTAGGGTAAATGGGATTCAAAATCGTGTATCAATGAATATCTTATATCTCCTAATGTAGCTCTACCCTACCCCTGGAGCATGTTTGAAAAACTTAGAGAGGATAAAAGATCTTTTAAAAGTCTTCCTCAGATGTGAAGAACAGCAGGACCGAGGTTGACTCAGGTGAGCATTATGGCTCATGGGCCTTTTTGTCTCTTATGCCATTAAACTTTGTACTAGGTAGACATTCAAAGCTCAAACATGGTACAAAGGTTGCTCCTGATTAATCGTCCTTAAGCAAGGTCATTGGGCCGAGATCTCCAGTGAAAATAAGTGTCAGTAATGACAGTCCTCGCCCCCTCATTGTGTGGCAAGGTCACATCTATGCATAAAACCAGCTTATGACTAGACATAATTTCAGAATTAGTTGTCCAAGTCTTAATTTTCTCATGGAGGAACATTGTCATTTTTTATCTTCTGAGGTGGGGGGAGGAGGGGGGGGGGATGATAGTATCTTGAAATGCAACATTTCTATTGGAAGCTTTTCATTGCCTGATTCTTAGGTTAAGGTCCATTAATGTCCTCATAGAAATTGAATTAGCAAACACATCCTCAAAAGCTATTTTTGTTCCCACAGAATACACAGATGTTTGAGGCCTGGGCAGCAGCAGCAGTAGAAATTCTGGAGAAAGCTCCAAGGGAGATAACTACTGGAAAAAATCTAGCCCAGACGTCGGACAAATACATTAAGTTTTTAAAACCCAAGTTAGTTATTCATTGAAAATGTTAACATTGTTCAGTATAGAAAGATTTGTCATTTTGAATTTTAGTTGTAATGAATGAAACTGGTAAAATAAAAACTTTTCAGAAAATCTAATTGTCATTCAGTAGGTTGTAAGTGTATTTAAATTATCCTTGGTTTTTAAGAGGTGAGCTGGCTAAGCTTTGGCTGCCCATTGTTGTGGGATTTTGTCAGTGGGTCCAAATTAAAACAATAGAAGCTGCAGAATCTGTCATTTCTGATAATAAATGGAAAAGCTGCTGGAAGTGGAAGGTACAGTGAAACACAGTTACAATGAACACACTTACAATGAATGAATGCTTACAGTCAAACATAGTTACAATGAACACACTTATAATGAATTCACACTTACAGTGAAACACAATTACAATGAACACGCTTATAATGAATTCATGCTTACAGTGAAACACAATTACAATGAACACACTTATAATGAATTTACACTAACAGTGAAACACAGTTACAGTGAACACATTTATAATGAATTCATGCTTACAGTGAAACACAGTTAACAGTGAACACACTTATAATGAATTCATGCTTACAGTAAAACACAGTTACAGTGAACACACTTATAATGAATTCATGCTTACAGTGATTTTCATTCTCTCTGTTATTTTAAACCATATTGTAAACTCGTTGAATATAACAAATGATATTTATAATGAATCAAAATAATCGTTAATCCCAAGCACTTTGCTATATAGAGCATGCTTGACAGTATTGACAATTTTACATACATAGATCATAGAGTCATATTAATTCTAAACTTTTGAAAAATAACTTTGACTTCTGTTAGGCTTCCAGAAAAACAGTTATGAAGAAAGCTGAATTCAATTGATTTCTTGTGTACAATCTTAATTTTTAGAAGAAAAAACCTCAATGCTTTTGGGACTTAAAAATATATAAATGAAAGGGACAGTTTAAACAAATGTATAGTATACCATCAAAGATTTTTATAATTGTAGATGTGTGGAAACATTGTGTGTGTCTGTATTGTAGGAAAATGTCCCAGTAGCCAAGGACATGATTGTGGCTTTGACAACTGTGGAATTCTCCTCATGTGAAAATGTGGAAAAGTATTCATCAAATGCAGAGACATTTTTAGAGAGACTAATGGAACAACTCAAGTAAGTTGTTTTCCTCCACATCTCAAGTAACCTTTGTTTCCTCCATAACTCAAATAAGCTGTGTTCCTCCACAACTCAAATAAGCTGTGTTCCTCCACAACTCAAATAAGCTGTTTCCTTCACAACTCAAATAAGCTGTGTTCCTCCACAACTCAAATAAGCTGTGTTCCTCCACAACTCAAATAAGACATTTCCTCCACTCCTTCAGCAGGGTGTGTACCAACAGCTGTGTTCAATTTGACACTGCTAATATATGTCCATACACTTATTGTTAGTTGATCTATTCAGAATGAAGAAAGAAACTAATTTTACTAATGGTGAATATCATAATACAGTGGTGGATTCATTTTCATTATATATGTCCCTTCTTTCCTCCCACCACCCCACTACCAAGATTGCAAGCTTTCATAGATTGTAGTTTTCATGAAACAATCTGCACTATAACATAATTATAATTACTAATATATTTAATTTGGGTCCTACATTGAAGATAAAAGAGTCCACGAGTTAACACTTTATCTGTCTGTTTGTCTTTCCATCAACATTTTCTGTAGCATGATATCCCCAGTATTTTTATCTGCAGGCCTTGTATTCCATGTACAGTGAATGAACATGCTTATAACAATTCACATGACAGGAAAATAAGGAAAATTTGATTTTCCACCTGAGGGTACAATGAAGTTTGGATATATAACAAACTGTTTTTCACTGACCCTGAAAGTTTATCATAACCGTATTTTACTATAATTATACAAAAAATTATAAATTTAAAAAAAAAAAAAATTCTAGCACATATTTTACATCTTTTGATTTAATATGAATTGATTTCAAATTTTCTCTAGCTTATTTCTTTCACAGATTCAATTGTTCATTGTGCAATATTGATATCTGGCATTTATAAGTAATTCTATGTATTCTGCATAATTTTGATTTGCGTTTTAGTATTGTGTAAAGTGCTTTAGAATACATTTAGATAAGGTTCTAGAAAAATGCATTATTATTATTATTATTATACCTAGATTATTTTTTAGCTTAAAAAGCTAAGGTCGTAAAAGGATTATGTGACATAATGACTTGAGTACATTATATTTAGTACTTCAGCAGACAATGGTCAGAGTTGGGCATGTTTTGAAGTTCAAGGTCACAGAGAGAAATAACTTTTGAACTGTGTGACAAAATAAATCAGATTTTTTTTCAGGGGACTATTTTTGTGAAACAAATATAATTGAAGATGCCTCTACATTTTGGGTCACTAGGTCAAAGACAGGTCAAAATTACACTTATTATTGACACAGGCTTATAGTGAAACCCTGTGTGATACTGTCATGTAACAGTTGCCACCATCTGTTGCTGTATTTTGAAAACTTCATAAGTTTTTACGTGTGTGGGTTATGTATTGTCTCTATTTTTATTTTTGTAGACTTTTTAAGGTATTTAAACATGTGGAATGTGAGTTGTGTCCCTTGGTGTTTCTTGTAGACTTCTGTAAGTGACTAAACATATGGAATGTGAGTTGTGTCCCTTGGTGTTTCTTGTAGACTTCTGTAAGTGACTAAACATGTGGAATGTGAGTTGTGTCCCTTGGTGTTTCTTGTAGACTTCTGTAAGTGACTAAACATGTGGAATGTGAGTTGTGTCCCTTGGTGTTTCTTGTAGACTTCTGTAAGTGACTAAACATGTGGAATGTGAGTTGTGTCCCTTTGTATAATTTTTAGACTTCTTAAAGTGACTAAACACGTAGAATGCGAGTTGGCTGAGTTGGCTATGGTTACCATGGAGGCTGTCGGAAGAGAGATAATGGTGGACACACTTTGTAGGGTAGCTTGTGAACTGATGTCATTGCAGGTTTGTAACTGGACTGAGGTAGCATCATCAGATGACTGCATTGCTTTCTCCTATATGTTAACCACTATATGTCAATCTGCATCATACTGTGTACTTATTTTAGCAGGATTTATATTTTTTGGTAAAATTTTGCATGTAGCTGTCTGCCAATATTGTGAAACTCCCTACACCTAGGCTAATCAAAAGTCTACGCTTTAGGACAGGGCCCAAATGAGTAATACAGTAAAAATGCATTTAATATTAAAAAAATTTCTTTACTTCTGTGTATTGTGAATGAGAATACTTCATGCATGGTTTATAATGAAGATCACGTAGCCCTCTATAAAATTGGGAAATTCCTTATTTCTGCCTCAGGTGTTTAAGCTGAATAGGTAAAGAGTTACAATACTTTTTTTAGTTAAATCATTCTCTATACCTTGGTGTATTGTGACACAATATTGTCTGGGTGGTTATAGAGTAAAACAGTCTTATAATAAAGTCATGCTTATTTATTCCCCAATAAGAGAAAATAAGGGAAATTGTATTGGCTATAACTTAAATATTCAATAAAATTTTGGGTTATAATGAACTGTTTTTCATTGACCCTGGAGTTTCACTATAATCATATTTAATTGTACAATGTGTGATGACTTAACTACAAAGATTGTGGAATTCACAACCTCAGGACTAGTTACTGAGGCTTCAGGGATTCACAACCTCAGGACTAGTTACTGAGGCTTCAGGGATTCACAACCTCACGACTAATTACTGAGGCTTCAGGGATTCACAACCTCAGGACTAGTTACTGATTCTTCAGGGATTCACAACCTCAGGACTAATTACTGAGGCTTCAGGGATTCACAACCTCAGGACTGGTTACTGAGGCTTCAGAGATTCACAACCTCACGACTAGTTGCTGAGGCTTCGGGGATTCACAACCTCAGGACTAGTTACTGAGGCTTCGGGGATTCACAACCTCAGGACTAGTTACTGAGGCTTCAGGGATTCACAACCTCACGACTAATTACTGAGGCTTCAGGGATTCACAACCTCAGGACTAGTTACTGATTCTTCAGGGATTCACAACCTCACGACTAATTACTGAGGCTTCAGGGATTCACAACCTCGGGACTAATTACTGAGGCTTCAGGGATTCACAACCTCAGGACTAGTTACAGAGGCTTCAGGAATTCACAACCTCACGACTAGTTACTGAGGCTTCAGGGAACAGCATTTATATACTAAAATAGTGATACATGTACTACAGCACATTTTCTTTTCTGATATATCATATATATATTGATATTCTGGAGTTACCAGACCTGTCAATATCATAGCAATTCTGAGATATTGGCTGTTTTGATGGATGCATGAGGAAAACTCACCAAAAATCAAAGTGCCAAAATTTTATTTCTTATAAATTATAGACTGATTGATTGATTGTTTATTGTTTTACGCCACACTCAACAATTTTTCTTTTATCTGGTGATGTCCAGTTTTTATTGGTGGAGGAGAGAACTCAGATACAATGTACCTGAGAAGAGACCACCGACCTTCCGAAAGTAAACTGGCAAACTTTCTCACATATATCGGTGCAAGTTAGAATCGAACCCACACCGACTAGAGGTGAGAGGCCTTGTGATTTTGAGCCCAGTACTCTAACCACTTGGCCAAGGAGGCCCCTGATACGACTGGATTGAGATAAATTATAGACATATGAAATGAATTAAAATGCACCAAAAAATAAAGCATCAAGGTTTCAAACTACTTTTTAGAAAAAAAATTGCTAAATATTCACAACACCAAAATTACCTATACATGATATATGCAATGTGGTTTACTATTATGTGAAAATGTGCATATCTTCTTTGACAGTTTTCTGGTGTATTATTCTAAAGTTAAAATCTGTGTGTAGAATCATAGGAATTTCTAGCTCATTCTGCAGTGAGTCTAGAATTTTTTATGTACTACACTGAAAGTTATCAGCAATTTCATGCACATATGTTACTTAATTAGCGTTTTCTTAAATATTTTATCTGTACTAATTCAGAACAATAAACATTTGATTGTGGGCTATGTTGACCGGTTTCTGCGACTATTGAAGAATGAGGATTACGATTGGGATAGGGGCTGGATTACCACAGCTGGACTGGATTTCTTTGTCAATCTCATCATTTCCTCCAGGTAGCACATTAAGGGCAATTTTGTCATTTTGTATAAAATTTGTTGGTTGAAAACACATCTTTGACCTTAAAATATTGTTTTGTTCCCAAGCCCTCTCAAAAATAGTTGAAAAACTCTCAAATGTAGCACAAGTAAATTTAATTCTGAACAAAAACTATCTTTGTCTTTTAAAGTGGTTCAGTATACCAAAATATTATTTAATGGATCGTTAAAGCATCTCACACGAAATATATGATTTCACCATCGAAAGTGTGATACAAACTCTCAGTTATATGAATTTTCGTCCAGCGTTGGTCTGCCCATCTGTAAAGTTTTAACTTTTTTGACTTCTTCACCAAAACCACAGTGCTCATTTCAGCCAGATTTGCCACAAAGCATGCTTGAGTAAAGAGGATTCAATTTGTTCTAATGAAGTGCCACACCCTTTTTTGAAGAGGAGACAATTAAGATTTAATAACAGTTTGTGGTATCTTTTAAAAATCATCCTCTCAAGAACCACGAGGCCAATCTCAATAAAAAAAAAAAATCACCCTTGGGTAAAGGGGATTCAAGTTTTTCAATTGAAGGGCCATGCTTTATCCAAAGGGGAGATAATCAAGAAAAGTCAATAACAGGATAGAGTCATTAAAAATTTTCTCAAGGACCTGACCTAACCAAAAAAGTTAATATTACATGAAAACTACCCGATATAAAGTAAATTTGAGTTTGTTCAATAAAGTAGATTCAAATTTATTCAGTGATGGCCCCAGAAGGTAGCGTAGGACCACATTTGGAGATCAAAGTTTTACATGGGAATATATAGGAAAAATCTGTAAAATTCATTTTCTCAAGGACAAGAGGGCCTTGATTAATCATATTGATATGCAAGCATCCCTACCTAGTATAGATTCGAGTTGAGACTATATTCCTTTTAATTCTTTGTTTTCAGTGGGGATGAAATAAGACTACTCTCTTTCATTTTTTTTCTTTTCAGTGGGGATGAACTGAGGGATATGGAAATTGATGACGCTCTTCTGCGTGTTTTACTTTTCTGTTTGTCTGAGGATCGTGAATACATCAGTCTCGAGAGACAAGGTCTGAACATTTTTGGCTTGATAGCAGCGGCTGCACTAACCAAGTTCATCCTCCTGGTAAGAGACAGAGTGAAAGAGGAAACACTTTCTTGTAAATGCAGCATAACATTTAGTATTGTTATTGACCACCAAATCACAAGAGTGTTTCATGAAGAAATTGTGTAGGTAGGTAGGGTGTTGAATGTTAAACACAAGATAGATGATTTTTGTTTAGTCCTGTAGAAGTGTGTGTAATTCTATCAAGGTCTCTGTAGTGGCTGATTAAACACGAGATGGACAATTTTTGTCTCGTCCTGTAGAGGTGTTTGTGTGTAATTCTATCATTGTCTCTGTGGTGACTGATTAACTAAGAACAAAAAAACTTCTCCAGAGAGATTACATTCCAAGTTATCATTTGTTTTGAATTTTCACACCAGTATCAGAATTTCAATATGACTCTCTTGATATGTGCTCTAAAACAGATATGCAGTGATTAACTGTGCCTCTGCTGATGGTAGAAATGTAGAGACGTCCCTCTACTGTTGAAAAGATGTCAAATCACTAAAGGGGCATGAATAGGATTTGAGCTTTTTTTTATTTTTCGCATTACTTGACACAATGTCTCTCCAATGGTAGAGATGTAGAGATGCCTAGTCACATTTATGTCCCTCTTGATATAAAGATGTAGAGAGATGAATGGTTTTTGATCATGATATTTTTAGAAATATTAAATATATATATTTTGGTGCAATAGTATAAGTAGTATAAGTACAGTGAGTGGATACTGACTATTGAAATTACAATACAGCACAAGGGGAAGACAACCGTAGGGCGACTGAAGCCTTTATTTCCTCACATCCAGCGCCTTATGGACTATGAGGACGAAATAATTAAGTCAACCATGCGGGCTATCATGCAAATGTTTGGAGAGGAAACTTCCAAGTTAATGGACATTAACGGAATGGAGAACTTAATCAGTTTGTACCTCAAGGAAAAAGACACAGCCACGCTGAGTGAGTAGAACTTGTCAGGTTGATATTTTAAACTATTGTTGAAGAAACTCTCTGGTAGATACTTGTCAGGTCTATATTTTATATTATTGTTGAAGACATTGTAAGGTTAATATTTGTCAGGTCGATGCTTTGAATTATTGCTGAAGAAACTGTCAGGATAACGAGGGTTACTGCAGAAGAAATTTACAAGCTGTGTTTAAGTTTACTGCTGAAAAAATCAACAGTGTGTGTGTGTGTGTGTGTGTGTGTGTGTGTGTGTGTGTGTGTGTGTGTGTGTGTGTGTGTGTGTGTGTGTGTGTGTGTGTGTGTGTGTGTGTGTGTGTGTGCGCGCGTGTGTGTGCGTGTGTGTGTGTGTGTGTGTGGATGGTGGTTACAGATGAATTTGTGTCATGAATGTGTATGAAATCATTCATAATCTCCAGAAATAGACTGCATTAGATAAGTGTTAAGTGAATTGCCATATAACAGGTATTTTCTGCGGTTGTCCATATTTTGCAGGTAGGAAAAATTTGCAAAAATATACAATAGCAAAAAATATATATTGATTCTTCTAGGTTTAGATAGGTGTAATGCAACCACAGAAATTTGAAAGGCAGAATATAATTTACTACCTTTTAGGGATCAAATCGCAATCACCCGTAGAAAATATCCATTTTATGGTATTTTGTGATGTTTCAGATGCCATATCTGCTGCATATGTGGAGGCCTCTGAGCTGCTAGCTATGCAGTTTTTGCCACTGATTCAGACATTCACACAAACAGAAACCAGTGAAATGCTAATTCAGTTGATGTTTCTGAAGAAGGTTGCTGAAATCCAGCCTGAGGTACACAGGAAGTCATTCAATTTACAGTACAAAATTCATCATTTGAGTTTTTTTTCCTATCTACCATTATATTGAGTCTAGAATTTTCTTCAAAATGTGAAGAAATATTATACCAAGACAAAATCTTATATTCAAATCTTATAATTTATACTAAATTAAAATCTTTTCTATAAATCTTATAATTGTCATGGAGAACTGAGTACCCAGTACATGGTCCACGTCTTGAAAAAAAATGATAAAATACAGTGTTACAGTATAAAACATAATTGGCACTAGGAACCAAGATTTCCTAAATAAGGAACAGTTACATGTATAATTTTTTTTTCCAGTTGTTAAAATTGATGTTTAAATATTTTGTAGTTATTTACAAGAGAAGTGCTTGATCTCCTATTTAAACATCACTTCATGGACAAGCATGCCAATTCTCAAACCCTGTTAGTGATGGAGATTGTGTCAAAATCTCACCCTGACAACCTGGAACCTTTCTTGGAGAGCCATTTGATGAGGACTGAACTGATGATGGAAATAATGGCTCACTACCAAGTCAACATCTTAATCAAAGTAGCAGGGAGATGCCAGGTACGGGGACATTAGAAATTTCCCACTCTGATTGTTATTGAACTCTCATACGCCCTACTGATCAAAATTCAAGTAATGAATATTTACCATCAGTTTTGCATCAGTTTTTTAATTCTTTGATATAGTAGAAATGAAGCTAATTTTTCATCTGCTGTCATTTTGAAACTTGAATAGCTTCAACTTATGGAAGAGCAATTTGGTGGAGAAGATTTGTATGAATGTACTAATGTTGTATCTTTGAAAGATAGATATGTGATAAAAAATGAAAATGTGAACTTTTTATTGAAATTTCAAATCATTTCAAACCTTACATGTATATGTTAAGGTGAAGTTAAATGTCATATATGGTGCTTTTATGAGCCATTCAAATAATGTTTTGGTGTAGCGATCCACTAAAAGAAAGTTGTGTCTACAATGTACATCCTGTGATCATCGTAAAGAAGCCCAACTGAATTCAAATTAGGCCCCAACCATGTAGGACATTTGTGGAAAGAAAGAGAATTGGAAATAAATATTGACTTGATTTTTTCTATTTACAATGCAGGACAAACAAAGTTTAGTATATATGTATTTGATGAAACGGATTAAAGAATCGAACTGTGAACAAGCCCTAACATCAAGTATACAGGGTCTCCGTGAAATACATTCAATCTGTGGAGCAGAAATATTCACCTCTGAAGATAGGAAGTACATAGAGAGTCTAAAGACAGAGGGACCAAATCAAAACTTCAGAGATCTTGCAGAAAGTCTGATAGATGAACTGGAGGGCAGAAGGTAAAACTCATTTTCACTGTGAAGTTTGCACAAATAAAAGAAGATTTCAATGTACCATAAAAGGTGCACAGATCTTAGAATGAATTGTGGAAATTCATTTTTTCCCCTTACATTTTAAACCACTGAAAATTTTATATTACGTATTGTCTACAACATCTCAGGAATACTTTCATCTTTTTATATTACATGCAAAGCATTTCAGACTCAAGGGGATCACTTTGACTGTTATTAATAGATAGGGTAGAGTCACGCTTTGTCCACTGTCTGGTTGGAGTCACAATTTGTCCACTGTCTGGTTGGAGTCACAATTTGTCCACTGTCTGGTTGGAGTCACAATTTGTCCACTGTCTGGTTGGAGTCACACTTTGTCCACTGTTTGAGTAGAGTCAATTTGTCCACTGTCTGGTTGGAGTCACAATTTGTCCACTGTCTGGTTGGAGTCACACTTAGTCCACTGTTTGGTTGGAGTCACACTTTGTCCACTGTTTGAGTAGAGTCAATTTGTCCACTGTCTGGTTGGAGTCACAATTTCTCCACTGTCTGGTTGGAGTCACACTTTGTCCACTGTTTGAGTAGAGTCAATTTGTCCACTGTCTGGTTGGAGTCACAATTTGTCCACTGTCTGGTTGGAGTCACACTTTGTCCACTGTCTGGTTGGAGTCACAATTTCTCCACTGTCTGGTTGGAGTCACACTTTGTCCACTGTTTGAGTAGAGTCAATTTGTCCACTGTCTGGTTGGAGTCACAATTTGTCCACTGTCTGGTTGGAGTCACACTTAGTCCACTGTCTGGTTGGAGTCACAATTTGTCCCCTGCCTGGTTGGAGTCACAATTTGTCCACTAGTTGGAGTCACACTTTGTCCACTGTCTGGTTGGAGTCACAATTTGTCCCCTGTCTGGTTGGAGTCACAATTTGTTCACTGTCTGGTTGGAGTCACACTTTTTCCACTGTTTGAGTAGAGTCAATTTGTCCACTGTCTGGTTTGAGTCACAATTTCTCCACTGTCTGGTTGAAGTCACACTTAGTCCACTGTCTGATTGGAGTCACAATTTGTCCCCTGTCTGGTTGGAGTCACAATTTGTCCACTGTCTGGTTGGAGTCACACTTTGTCCACTTTTTGAATAGAGTAACATTTGTCCACTGGTTGGAGTCACACTTTGTCCACTGTTTGAGTAGAGTCAATTTGTCCGCTGTCTGGTTGGAGTCACAATTTCTCCACTGTCTGGTTGGAGTCACACTTTGTCCACTGTCTGGTTGGAGTCACACTTTGTCCCCTGTCTGGTTGGAGTCACAATTTGTCCACTGTCTGGTTGCGGTAAGACTTTGTCCATTGTCTGGTTGGAGTCACACTTGTTTTACTGTCTGATGGGAGTTACATGTTACTGTCACTGGGTGGAGTGATACTTTGACAGGGTATTGCTTGCATATAACTCGTATTTTCCACTTAACATTTAGTAGCCAGTTACAGCAACTTACTTAATTTCAATTTTCTACTCATTTCAGCCTGGAGAAGGTGTCTCAAGATGTTGAAGATCACTCAGGACAGATAGACAAACTGGAGATAGGTGTGGCAGGGACAAAGGTTGTACTGAAAAAAGTACAGAGGGATGTAAAACAGCAGGGGGAAGAGATAGATGGGGTAAAGGATGAGCTGTTGGAGGTCAACACACGAGTGGATCAAGTGGAGGTGGAGGTGGAGGAGACCAAAGAAAGAGTAGAGGAAGTGGATAAAAAGGTATTTAAGGATGTGGAGTTGCATTCACTTTCTAGATTCAAATTTATTCTTGTATTATTGGAAAATCATAACTGTACTCAAGATTTGCTTTGATATGAAAATGTTCAGATCATTGAAGATCAGCTACAAGTAATGTCAAAGTTAGGCTTCAAATCTAAACTTGAATAAAAAGAAAATTTTCATAACTTATAGACCATGAGTAATGCACCTACTTGGTCTCGCGATGTAACAAAACTGATGAACCCAGAATCTGAACATGATTGGAGACTTTTGGCTAGTCGTCTTGGTTACAGTCCTGATGACATCAGAGGTTGGGCCACCCAATCAGATCCCTGCATGGCACTGCTGAGTGAGTGGTATGCCACTCACAAGACATTTGAGGCATCGAAAGGTGTGCTAAATATCCTGCAGGAAATGAATCGTTTGGATGCTGCCATAATTGTAGAAAATGCCATGAAAGCTGCAGGTATAGTCAGAAGTTTCATATTGCTTGGGTTGAGATGATGTTTAAGAAATAAATTTCATTTCTGAGTAATTTAATTTTACTTGTAACACACAATTTGATTGGTTCATTTGACTTTATCAATGCCCTTTACATCGCATAAACAAAGTTTCTATTTAGTCCCACTATATGACAACCTAGGAGTGACATCACAATACATTTGACTGTTCTGTTTCCGTTTTGTTGCTTCAACAATGTTGGTCCACATCCTATGAAATTCATATTTTCTTTAGAATTATTCACCAAGTAATATCAAACACAGTTTGCGAAATTAAATTCCAAGGAATGAAAGTAATTTTGACTCATTTTATACAATATAAAATGGGTTCGGACAGTGTATACTATTTCATAAATCGCTGTGTGTTTTATAATGCAGAAAACTAGCCCATTTTATATTGTATAAAGTTATTAAAACTTACTTTCATTACTTAAAATAGATGAGGGTATTAATTGCAGTGATTTATGCAAGCATACTTAATTAAGCACATCAGCGCTTCATGAATAGTATGCCAGCATGAAGCATTGCAGTTCATACCCTCATGTATTTTTAGAATTGAAAATTATTTCTTATGTTTATTACAATCCACTTTCATTTCTGTTGGAATTCCCAAATGTTAAAATAGGTGTACTATATCTATCAGAATTCATACATGCATTGTTTACATCTGCATCGCATTCATGAGGAAATGGCTGTCATTACAATTGGTAATGATATCACAGGCAAAAACATTGGAAAAATGAATCTAAAGTACTTATGATGTGTATTGAAATGCTTAGTGAAATATTGATCCAGGAATCTAAATTACATATAATTTGTTTTAAGTTGTAGCTTATCCATGTAAAAAAAAAATGTAAGTCAGTTAGATAGCAGCAAATCATATTTACTGCAAATTATCTTTAAACTTGTTATTCAACAATATTTTCTATCCTAAGAGCTCTTAGAGAGGGGATGGGGATATTGTTTCTAGTTCATTTGTTTGTTTTTCCACAACTTTAACGTCATCACTGTTTTGAACTTTTTAATCTTTATACAGTAAAACACACTTGTTTTTGTTTTGAACAAATTTTATTGATAATCAACATATTGGAGACAAGTTCTGTCAACTTTCTCATCTCCTTAAAATTACAATGTATAATTATCATGCACATTCGACTGTTGACAACAACAACAAAAAAACACACATTCTATTCTATTGTGAAGTGATATTTATTCCATTATATGCAACAAAGTTTGGTTATAACAAACTGTCTTTGCTGACCCAAGAGGTTCACTATAACTGTTTTACTGTATTTGGTGAACTGGGTGGGCATGCTTTGTTTGATAAGTGTGAAGGTTGTCTTTCGGGGTTAAAGGTGGTAGCCTTAATGAGACTTAGTGTTTCACAAACACATTTTGTTAAATCTACATCTTGATTTTAAAATATTTTCCAACTAAATAAAATAAAGTTTTAAAACACATCTCCCTTTTGAATGGTTTCATTCACAGAGGGAGTGGTAGCAGATGAACCAGTGGATTACCCAGAACCCCCTGAAATATTCCTTAGTTACCAGTGGGGTCATCAGAATGAGGTCAAACTGATCAGTCGTCACCTGGAGATGGCCGGATATAAATGCTGGATGGATGTGGGACAGATGGGGGGTGGCGACAAGCTGTTTGAGAAGATTGACTCCGGAATCAGGGCAGCCAAGGTCATCATTTCCTGTGTGACAGAGAAATACGCAAAATCACCCAACTGTAACAGAGAGGTAATGATTACCACAAAATATGAATGAAAATTTTGTGTTTGTAGCATGTGAAATAATCCTCAAAAGTCACTCGTCTTACAGAGATTCAAATCTGCATGCTTGGATCATGTATCATATCATTGAAATTGACATTGCATTCCTATTAGTATTTGCATGATGTATGTATTCATAATGTAGATTAGATGTGAAACATGATACAAACATTTTCTTTTAACATTTCCAGGTTAATTTGTCTGTAAACCTTGGGAAGCCCATGATTCCCCTGTTGTTGGAAAAGATGCCATGGCCTCCATCTGGTTCCATGGGGCCGATCTTCAGTGAGTTTTTATTCATCCGTTTTTTCCAAAGACCAGGAGAGGACACGAATGATGACCGAATCTGGCCAGCTGCCAAGTTTACAGAACTCCTAATGCAGCTGAACTGTTTAAAAATCTTGCCAGATGAGCAGAATATATCAGAGGGTTGGTTTTCTTTAACACTCAATTAATTCAACAAATACAAAGGATTTGTCAATAGTGTACTTTTATTTCTACAGTATAAGATCAAGAGCACAGTTTTGTCATGCCTATAATTTACTTGAAAGATAAGTTAACATTATCTTAATGAACTAACTACATGATCTACATCGCCTTTTGCAAGACTAACAACCAATCAAATCAATCATTCAAACAATGTTACAATCAAACAATATAGCAATTGATCAGTTATTTCAATCAATGAATGTCTCAGTCAATTAATCTGACAATCAATCAGTATATAAATGTTATCAATCAGTGTATTTAATCAATCAATCAATAATCAATGTGTCAATTGAGATCAAGCCAATTATTGCTCACAGACATGGAAAGAAACAGATCTTTGAGGCAGGCTTAAGCAAAATTTGTCAAAGTCACGACAGTTAGATGAAATCGGGTCATCGGAAAGCCATGATAATTTGATATGGAAAAATCAAGCAAACTTCTCCATGGACAGTATGACTCTGAAAATGTACAGGAAAACAGACAGCAGAAGCAAAGAAAAATGAACAGTAGAATGTGGGAGGGTGGAAAGTGAAATTAGAATGGGAATGATTATTGGCTCGTGCATAATATTGAGTGAAATGGGGTGACAATTACAAGTCGGGCATGGAATATTGACGACAAGCATGTGAGAGTTGTCCTTAAATTTTGTAACAAGTGCTTGATCTATACATTTTGATAATATACGACTCAACTCGTAATGAGTTACGTCAAATTATATTTGCTTTATCTAGCAAATTTAAATAATGTATATCTTAATGAGGATTTGCCAAGCAAAATTATACGCTGTTTCAACAAGTTGCATAAAGCTAATATAACATCACACTATCATATATATATAGATGTACTTTTAGTTTCATTGTCATTACATGACTTACTTTGAATTCTTATTCTGCCTCACGCATATAACTTTACGCACACAAGTTTGTGTTATTTTTACTGGTGCCAAGTAAATTAGAGTCTCTTTATCCAATGGGTGTCTGTGATAAAGCTATAGTTTATCCAGTGAGTGTCTGTTAAAGCTATAGTTTAACCAATGGGTGTCTGTGATAAAGCTATAGTTTAACCAATGGGTGTCTGTGATAAAGCTATAGTTTATCCAATGGGTGTCTGATAAAGCTATAGTTTATCCAGTGAGTGTCTGTTAAAGCTATAGTTTAACCAATGGGTGTCTGTGATAAAGCTATAGTTTATCCAATGGGTGTCTGATAAAGCTATAGTTTATCCAATGGGTGTCTGATAAAGCTATAGTTTATCCAGTGAGTGTCTGTTAAAGCTATAGTTTAACCAATGGGTGTCTGTGATAAAGCTATAGTTTATCCAATGGGTATCTGTTAAAGCTATAGTTTATCCAGTGGGTGTCTGTTAAAGCTATAGTTTATCCAGTGGGTGTCTGTTAAAGCTATAGTTTATCCAATGGGTGTCTGTGATAAAGCTATAGTTTAACCAATGGGTGTCTGATAAAGCTATAGTTTATCCAATGGGTGTCTGATAAAACTATAGTTTATCCAATGGGTATCTGTTAATGCTATAGTTTATCCAGTGGGTGTCTGTTAAAGCTATAGTTTATCCAATGGGTGTCTTCTTCCGATTATCTGCATTACCTCCTCTGGAGTATTATCGCAGATGTCTGATAAAGCTATAGTTTATCCAATGTGTGATATACACTACACATCTGATGTAAATGGTTATATTGAATTTTTGTTTCAAATTAATCATATTATATGTATAGTGTAGGATTAGTATCATACTAAGTTCATGAAAAAGAAATGCAATGTTTCTCAACAGAGTACAAGAATTGGTGGATACCAGTGGTGGAGAAGATCGTGATTCCAGAAAGAAATGAGAAAAAAGTGGAAAATCCACAATCTGGCACTGGGCAACAGGTTTGTGCTTCCAATAATCCAAAAAATTATCTTGCATGAAACTTGTAAGTTTCCACACCTTTTAAAAATTGTGAATCATGTTAAAGTGTGATAAGATTGATATTGTTAGTAATGTGATTTTATATATTTTATTTTCAAAACTTTGTAGGGGAAATCTATTTTAAAAGTTATTTAAGAACACCCAAAAGAATTTTAAAAAGTAATAGGAACCTTGGTAGAATAATAAAACAATTGATCTGTAATCTACAAAATAGATAGTGAGTATGAAATCTTGATGAAGTACTATTTTATACAGGCAAATTCAGCAATCTCCCTGTCTGTTATGTTAACTGGAGAGTGTTCAATCTTTTTCAAGAAATTCCAAATAAAGTGATTTACTTATACATTGAATGTAGATTAAATGACTCCAAAATGATTCTCCATCAACAAATTCTTTGCTTGTATTCATAAATAACAAGACAAGACATGAAAAGTAATGCTGCTATCAAAATCCTCATATTAAATCGTGAAAAGCATTTGCAAAAATTTAAATTGTTATAAGGGTGTGATGCCATCTAATCACTGTCTTTATGGATGCATCAGCCATGAGTGGATTTTAGTTATCTTAACCTTCCTAAGTATTTTAAAAAGAGCTGTATATATTTATGGGGAAAGGTGATTGAAGGATGAAAATTGTCACATTATATTTCATAATCATGTTTTGATGTACATGAAATATTGGAACACTTCATTAACAATTAATCACTAACAACAGAATTAAATTTCATCTTTATTTTCAGCTTCCATCTGAGATCGCCTCCCCAGACGTATTCATTTCGTACCAATGGGGAAAACAAAAGGAAATCATGGCTCTATATCAGAGACTGACCAGTCTGGGGTTCACCTGCTGGATGGACATTCATCAAATGGGAGGAGGGGACTCCCTGTTTGACAAGATTGACCGTGGGGTCAGAGGTTGTAAGGTCATGTTGTCCTCGGTAACCACCAAGTATGCTCTGTCTGCCAACTGCAGGAGAGAGGTCAGTCTGGCAGATGCTCTGAAGAAGCCTATCATCCCTATGTTGATGGAGAAAATAGACTGGCCCCCAAGTGGACCAATGAGTATGGTTCTTACACAGTTGTTGTATGTCAATTTCTCAAAGGATGAAAGTGTTCAATTATCATGGGAGGGAACTGCTTTCAATGAACTGCTGCACAAAATTAAGCAACATGTATCAATACTTGAAGTTGATACCATTCAAGATGAAAAGCCTAAGAAGGTAGAAACACCATCAAATGTCCCACAAACTGCAATCTCTTCAACAAATGTTGACACTGAAAAGATTAATACTGAGCAAACTAGTGAGAATTTCACTGATCAGAAAATAAACCTGGCTTCACATTCTGCACAATCTTCCTCTACTAACACTGAGCAGAGAAATAAAGCACAGTCTTACCCCAGTGACAACAAAAAGAAATCTGCAACATGTTCTATACTGTAGTGCTTGATAGATGATAATTAGGTCACAGAGAATACGTATTTATGAACTGTAGAAGATTTTGTTGGAGGCTGTTTGTTGTGGCTGTCATAGTTGTCGAGTTACCGTTCTTTATGATAGTTCACCGTCTTAATATTCTGTGTATAGAGGATTTGAATTTGTGGGTTTGTCTGTACCTTGAAGTCGATTAAATTTAGGCAACTACAAGAATGTGACCAGTATACATTGAGATCATCATAAAAACATAGACCTTGTATAGAAATAATTCATGGTAATTAAAAGTGTAGCTGTTACTGTAATGGAGTTATTTATTGATGTTTATGGTATAATAATCTGATTACTTCTGGATGTGACAGGGGACAGGAGAGGAAAAACCTGGATCTTCAGGTCATGGGTCAAGGTCATAGTCTATTATTAAATGTTCTCAACACTAGACATGTAGAGTGCCATAAATATTTGTGCAGTCAAGGTCATGTACAGTGTATTACCACAGAGTAATGAGTATCTTTTCACATTTCGAGATTATCAGTGGAAAGAATTCAGTTAATTTGGAAGGACCATTGTTTGTCAAGGTTGACCTTAAGTTCACTGCGCCACATACAGATAACTATAATTGTTTTAATTCATTTAAAAATGAGGTTACTTTGTGTGGATCATGTCTGTAGTCATGGTAATGGTGCATTTGTTTTGTATCGATATTGTAGTATAACTGAAAAATTCATATTCAGTTTGAAATGTTTACAATTGTAAGATTCACCACGCTGTTCATATTTTGTTCAGAGGTGTCAATGTGCTTCTGTTTGGGTTTCATCTGTCTAATATAAATGATCAATATTGTAATGATAGCCATTTCCTCTTCCTTGGGGGAAGAGGATTCAAGTTTGTTCAAATGAAGGGCAACGCCTTCACCAAGGGGGGATAATAACAAAAAAGCAAACATACACTGACAAATTTTTAAAAATCTTCTACAGGAGCAGGAGGCAAATTTCAATCAAACTTGGTACAAATCATTCTAGGGTGAAGGAAATTCAAATTTGTTCAAATAAAGGGCCATGCATCCTTCAAAGAGGAGATAATCACCAAAAAATGCAAAAATTGGGTGGTGTCATTTAAAAATATTTTTCTCAAGAACCACTGGGCCAGTAAAGTTCAAATTTACACGGAAGCTTCCTGACATAGTGCAGATTTAAGTTTGTTAAAATCATGGTCCCCCAAGGGTAGGATAAGCCACAAATGGGATCAACGTTTTGCATACGAATATATAAGGAAAACTTTAAATGTAGGCCAAGGTGACTCAGGTGAGCGATGTGGGCCAAAGGCCTCTTGTTGGAAATCCATGAGGGTATGAACTGCAACGCTTCACGCTGGCATACTTTTCATCAAGTTCTTCATGACATATACTTGTGTGAAGCATCGCATTTCATACCTTCTTCTATTTTGATATCTTTAATGCTACCAGAATGTAAATGACCTGCAATGCACAAAATCAGTGGCCTAAAGATGACCTTCTTGAAGGTCAGCAATAGCAATGTAGACTCTGTCTGAATTCTTTTATATAATGTTTTTTATTTCAAACGATAAACTATTTTTTTTCATTTATGAAGAAATCAGTTCTGATCGATAAAGTTACTCGACAGGAAATGCGAAACGTGTGTACTTGGTTAATTTTCATATAAAATTGTGATATTTCCTACCAATACATACATTTCAGGGGCTGTCAACATCTGTAGCTATTATTTTGTTTGAACAAAGGTAGATCGTTCTCTTGGCTTGTTTAAATTAGAAATACTACACCTTGAAGAATCACAGGTCTTTTGGATATGACCTTAAAAATGGAAGCCTTGTGTTGTGGCAGGCATTAAAGAACCCTACTTTTTTTATGTGCTATGGCCCTGAGCACTAAGCAAAGGTCTAAATTTATGGTACATCACCTACAACTGGTGACACCTCAGTATGAGTGAAATATTCTCAACGGGACATAAACAAATCAATCAGTCAATGGCATTATGAGTGGGAGGTCCAATAGCACTTTCTAATTTCTCTGCCGGGATAAAGGTGCTCTACGAAAATGGAAAAAGAATTATTCATATCCAGTCATCAAATAAAAAAAAAATAATTTGTTAAAAACCACTCTGATTCTTCACACAAGTGTTCTGAAGTGGATATTAAAAGGTGCTAGAGTTCCTCATTGACAATACCTTCATAGTCTTTGGCGATCAGATCTTCCAAGAGTGTCTTGGAATTCCCTTAGGCATGAATTGTGCTCCTTTATTAGCTGACATGTTTTTATATTCTTATGCGGCAGAGTTTATTCAAAAGCTTCTACATGAGAAGAAAAAAAATCTCTTGCTATGGTCTTCAATGCGACATTTAGATATATCGACGACACTCTATTTATTAACAATAATCATTTTCATTCATATGTTGATTCAGAGTCTTCCACATCTGTTTCGTACTTAGATATTTTTTAAAAATAGATGCTGACAGCAAACTAACAACTTTATGACAAACAGGATAATTTCAATTTCTTCATCATCAGCTTCCCTATTCTATGTACCAATATTCCATTATCATCTGCATATGATGTTTATGTCTCTCAACAGATTCTATGTAGAGCTTGTTTTGCATATGATCAGTTTTGAATTAGGTTGACTACTGACAAACAAGTTGATGTAACAGGAGTTTCAGCATTCTCGTTAAAAGTCAGCTTCTAGCAAATTCTATAGTCATTATAATAAGCTAGTTTGCCAGAACAACCTGCCATTGGATCAAATGCTGTTAGACATAGTTCATACCAATTGTTAGGCCATTCTTGCACACTGATTTTGACTACGGATTACTTCGTTTACCTGATCAAGATATAGGACTCACGGCAGGTGTGACCAGTCAACTGGAGATGCTTACTTCTCCTAGGCACCTGATTCCACCTCTGGTATGTCCAAGCGTCCAGGTTTGCCCAACTCTTAATTTTGGATGCCTCGTAGGAGTTATGAGATTGATCACTGTTCGTTACCTTCACCGTTTCATAGAGGACACTGAAGCTCTCAAGCAGACGCAGCAAGAAGAATTAAATATTTGCATTCACTGTGTGTATTCTGCTTAATTCTAATGAAATCCATCATATGTTATTTGTAATTATGAGAGCACATTCTTTTTCGACCTAATTAGATCAAGTGTTTGGTGCCGTCTGTGTGCGTATGAACATGCACATTCCACGAACTTCGCGATCTATATTTGGAGGTATTGTTGAAGTTGTAGAAAACTTTATTTTATGGTGTATTTTGTTCATTGTATCTGAATTCAGAATAATAGAGAACTCATATCAATATTCTACGATGGCTTTTCTTTTATGGGTTTGGAGTTCATTGTTGCCATCGTTTAAGGATGAAAATCATTACCAAATATGAAGGTCGGATTTACAGCTGCTGTTTAAATAACTCACAAGTCAATAATATATATTTTACGTAGTTGAAAGTATTTATTTTATTTTTAAAAATGCAGAAAAATACGAATAATAAAATTTCTTTCTTTGCTTTGTTAAACAGAGGATGACGATCACAAACATTGCAGAAAAAATGCGTAACCCGCTAACGCGAGTTGTGCCGTTTTCTGCAATGATCTCTTTTAATAAACCAAAGAAAGCATCTTATTATTTAAATAACTACGCTTTAATTTTATCAATACAGACCCAAGTACAAACTTATGATAATCTAACTTTTGAGTCTCATGGTATGATGTTCAGAGGACATATTTTCTTAACTATACTAATCAATATGGTATCAGAAAATATGCACGTGAACATTTGACTGCAAAGGTATGGAGTAAACATGCACAGGTAAAGGTCGACAGGTAGGTTAACTGATAGTTGAAATAAGACTGTTGTATCGCTAATGATAAAGATACGTTATTGTAGTCCAGAACCCACACGTAGTATGTTTGTACATAACGTTACATTTTGTAGTGATCTTGTTCTCATCATGAATGAAATAGTCTTTAACTTCAGTCCAAATATATATACCGGTCGCGGTAGCTCATTGGTTAGAGCGTTCGCTTCGTAACCGGGCCTCGCTCGTGCCATGGCCGCGTCAAACCTAAGACGAAAAATAGGTTGTGATTGCTCCTTCGCCAAACGCTCGGCATTTAGAAGTGAGAATCACGGGTCTTTCGAATATGACCTTAAAAACGGAGGTCCCGTGTAACGGTAGGCGTTGGCACGTTAAAGCACCCTCAATGCTACAGCCCTGAGCGCTAAACATAGGTCTAAATTTGTGGTACTTCACCTACAGGTGATGACGTCTCGATATGAGTGAAAAATTCTCGACGGGACGTCAAACAAACAAACAATCAGTCCAAATCTACTGGGGCAAAATCAAACATATCTATATTTAGCGCCAAATTAAAAATATAAATCGGAGGCTTTTCTCTGCCTATGTACGTTTGTCTGCCGAAGCAGTCAACTTAAACTCTATCAACAAGAGAAAAGTTTAATTCTAGTAGTCAGCTACTAATAACTAGTTATGCAAGAAAAGAAAGTTGAATTCTATTAGCCAGTTTCAAGTAACTAGCTACATAAGAAGAGAAAGGTTGAATTCGAGTGGCCAGTTTCAAATAGTTGGCTACATAACAATAGAAAAGTTGAAGAAAAAAATACGATATTCGATGACTGAATTTCACGTACGTGAAGTTATTGGTATTTTTGCGAGAGAGAAGCATGCAACGTTCAACACCAGTTTGAAATTCTAAGACTACTGACGTACCAATTAATTTTAGTGTCATTAGTTGGTCGACACACTGAAAGATTTGTCGTGTGATAATATTTTTATACTGATATAAACATGTATGCAATATGTATATTTAATAAATAGAAATGAATATAATTAGATCAATAGTTCACTGAACAGGCATAGGAGTGAAAATTCTCGAGTGGGACGTTACAAAATATACCATCAATCAATCACTGTACAATAGAAACAGTGTTCCGCGATGAAATCACGTGATATTGTAAGGCGGGAAAGATGAACTTCCCGCCGAGAAGACGCAGTACATGAGGGTTCCGCAGTGACTGAACTGTGTGAATTGTATGCATTTTGTTAAAACGTTTGAGGGAAAGAAAACACCTTTTCCCATTTCCCTTTCTTTTGTAAGCATTGGAAGAATATTATGTTGAACCCCCCCCCCCCCTTCTTGCACTGATTTGATCAGAACAAATATTTTAAAGAATATACATAAGAACAAATGACAAATGAAGACATTACAATAATTACAAAACTATGTGAATATATAGTTAAAACCTTAAAAAAAGAAGGGAGACTGTAAAACGACAAAAATGTATATAGTAAATATAATATGTTTATGTAAACACTTTGATATGTGTACAATCCATATGCATGAATCACTTGTTTGAGTATTTCCAACGCTACATCCACATTGAGTTTGTAATTAGTATTGTAAATCTTTTCTGCATTTTGATGTTTTCTTCTCACCAAATTGTCATTTCTGTTATGCCCTCTGGGCCCAAAATTGGAATAAAGTTATAAGAATATTAAGACTACGTAGCCCAAATTCAAGTGTATGCAATGTATCCCTAAGTGATGAAATTGTTTATGCAATAGAATTAGTTAGATACTGAACTATAGGAAGATTTGAGGGTTTTAGTGTATGTTTATATAGTAATTTTATGCATCTGAACTTTAATGAACTATACGTACCGTATCACATGTATATATTGACCCGATGGACTATACGTATTACATGTATATATTGACTCGATGGACTATACGTGTTGCATGTATATATTGACCCGATGGACTATACGTGTTGCATGTATATATTGACCCGATGGACTATACGTATTGCATGTATATATTGACCCGATGGACTATACGTATTGCATGTATATATTGATCCGATGGTCTATACGTATTGCATGTGTATAGAGACATGATGGACTATACGTATTGCATGTATATATTGACACGATGGACTATACATATTGCATGTATATATTGACCCGATGGACTATACGTATTGCATGTATATAGAGACATAATGAACTATACGTATTATTTTTCATATGGCACCAGTTATTTTGATATACATTATACTCTTCAGCTCTCTGTGGAAACAGTGACGGTATCAGGTTTTGTATGTAGGAATTGTCGGATATTTTGGACTGTTAGATTAGATTGATGTGACTTAAACAGCAGTATATACACTCCTACTATGCTGCAAGCAAATAAGCATTACATTTCTTCTACAATCTGACAATTTAATTCACCTCTTTAATTCAACTTTGTATTGACAATTCATTACCTACACGTATATTTCTTCTTCAGCTTTATGACAATTTCATGGAGGGGACCACGTAAATTACACGAACTTGTTTTCAATCCATTGTACTTTGATAAATTAAAATATGGTTAATTCAATAAGCGTAACATCAACATTTTTAAAAGTTAAGAATTTACGACATTAAATTGAACATATTTATCAAGCTGTTAATTTTGGTTACAGTTGTATCACAAGTACATCATAAATAAATTTAAATGAACATGTAATCCCTTCAAGTATTAGCATAGTCACATGTGCTGACTGTTTGGTTTAAACAAATTGTGCATATAAAAACGATTACTGCATCAATTATTCCATACAATTCAAAAGCTTTGAACAAACATGAGAACGGAGAAAGCTGTTATTTTTCTGTATCTTTGTATTGTTGTCTCAGGTAATTTAGAATGCATGCTGCATTTCTTTCAACCCTTGTTTGCTTTTAGATCGTAGTTTGAATGTAATAATTCTAATTCTTTTTTATGATCAGCAAAACACTGCAGTTACCCGTACAGAGCGCTTGGTTCCAGGTGTTACTATTTCAGTACTGACAAAGCGTCGTGGGACGAGGCTTACGTAAGACTAGGTCTTTTAACTGCCCTCTAACATATCTGTACTCTGTCCTGTTTATTGATGTCTGTGACTTAGAAAGCAAAATATGGAAAAGACGTTCCGTTTTTGGAAGAGTTCAATAGAAAGGTGATGTATTATCTGTTCACTGGTACTGTGCACTTTCTAGAAATTTGATTTTCTATAATTTTGTTTTGTGGTAATAGCATCCTGCAGAATTATACTGGATATTACTTTACTAGTGACTGGACTTCATGACCCACTTCTTCAGCACTATAAACAGCTGTGCAAATTCAGCTCAGCGGTAAAGCTTAAACAAAGAACGGACACTCTTTGGTGTTTCGATTACTGTAAGTTGATGCCGGTATTTTTGCATTGATAGATTTTCTGTAAATAATTCTCAATAAGCTGTTAAATCTTTGAATTTCTTTTATCAAGTTTTGCTGGTCATGGATTTATCCTCACCCTTAACACCTACAAAGCATAAAAATGTCACATTTTACCAGTCACATTGACGTGTGGATCGCGATTAATCACATCCTATATTTTACTGTGTCTGTCTTCACAGCTCACTAGCTCTTTGTTGGTAGTTGCAAAGTAATTCTTCTTACAGTGCCTTGCATTCTTTGGGGGGGGGGGGGATTTCTTCTTCTTTCTTTCTTTCCGAGTGGTTAGAGCATTGCGCTCAAAATCACAAGGCCTCTCACCTCTAGTCGGCGCGGGTTCGATTCTCGGCCGCGCCGACAGATGTGAGAAAGTTTGCCAGATTACTTTCGGAAGGTCGGTGGTCTCTTCCCCGGTATCTGGGTTCTCTCCTCCACCTACAAAAATTGGACGCCACCAGATAACTGAAAAACTGTTGAGCGTGGCGTAAAACAAGAAATAATCAATCAATCAATAATCAATCTTTCTTTTTTTTTCTTTTTTCCTTCTCTTTTTATAAACTAAAACTCGTAGGTTTGTTGGGATTTTTTTGTATTATGTTGTATGAAGCAAAGGTAATTATGCCTCCTTGAAAAAAAGGGGTATATTGGTTTGCATCTGTGGGTTGGTAGACCAAATTTTGTTCACGCGGTATCTTAAGAACTCGTGGCTTGACAGACATCAAACTTCTACTAAGAGGCGATAACTCCTATTGATTTTGATGTCACAGGGTCAAGCTACTCGGGCATAAAAAAAAATGTCCGCTTATTATCTTGTGAACCTTTTGAAAACAGACATCAATTTTGGAACACTGGTACCCCATAGAAAGCGGATGCCTAATTGGTTTTCAAGTTACAAGGTCAAAGGTCATAAGTCAAATGAGTGTCTGCTCAGTATCTTGAGAGATCAAGGGAAGTATTGTGGGTGCCCCTGACTTGTAGATAACCCAAATCTTTCACTTTTACTACAAACATTCTAAATTTAGAGTTTATTCTTATGTTTGTCTTTATCCATGTTTGCGGTTCATAAAGCATAAATTTTATATTACATACGTAGGTAACTGGAGCGATGTAGACCCCACTAACGTCTCTAATTAGTGGTGGACAGAAGTAAATGTTCATTTTACCGAAAAAAAATTTAAATTACATTTTCGTTAAAAATAGAACTTAGTCAAGCTGTTCCTAAATATAAACGACGATCACGCTGGAAACATTCTCATGGATGTTACACGGGGTTTCCTTTCTGAAGCTTTGTGTTCTGAAGTTGTTATCGTAATCGTTTGTTTGTTTTACGTCCCGTCGAGAATTTTTCACTCATATTGAGACGTCACCAGTTGTAGGTGAAGTACTACAAATTTAGACCTATGCTTAGCGCTCAGGGCCGTAGCAGTGAGGGTTCTTTAACGTGCCAACGCCTACCGTGACACGGGACCTCCGTTTTTAAGGTCATATCCGAAAGACCCGTGATTCTCACTTCTAAATGCCGAGCGTTTGGCGAAGGAGCAATCACTACCTATTTTTCGTCTTAGGTTTGACGCGGCCATGGCACGAGCGGGGCTAGAACTCACGACCTCCCGGTTACGGAGCGAACGCTCTAACCACTGAGCTACCGCGACCGGTAAAACCCTTTTAAAATATTGACAGTAACAGACACGCCGGAATATTTCCAGTCATTAGAGTGACTCGTTACACTAAAATTTCATTTAATGGCTCGTTTAATAGCTCGTTTGAAGCAAGATTTCATCATCAAAAGAGCTATGCAAACTTTTATTCATTTTATATGAATTATATACTTACGGACTTTAAAAACGCAACACTTGATAATTTTATATATTATAAATTTGTTCCTATATCTAATAAACAAATTCATAGTGGTATATTATTAACCATGTTAACTGAACACTATTCTTTGATTCTGAACATCATTTTATTCACAAAGAGGCTACAGTTGAAATGAATGTTAATGAGGAGTGCGTCAAAAATGTGGTTTCGTTCAATAGTACCGCGTATGACCTCCATTTGCAGTGGTGACGGCGCGAAGGCGACGTGATATTGAGTGACAAACATTTCGGATGGTCCTCTGAGGAATATTCTGCCATTCCTCCAACAAGACTCTCACTAATTCTTGCGGATTCTGGGGCTGGCAGCTGTGCACACGTCTCCCAAGCTTGTCCCACAAATGCTCGATTGGATTCAAGTCTGGGGACATAGTGGGCCAATCAAGGACGTCAATGGCGTTCGTTTGAAAAAAAAAGTTTTGTGTCAATCTTGCCGTATATGCGCGCGCATTATCCTGTTGGAATATTAACCCATTTCCTTGCCTATCCTGCTGCATTAATGGTGCTAAACAGGCTACAGAATTTCGTCCACATACCTCCTAGCAGTGAGGGTTCCATTTAAAACGACCAGTTGTGACCGAAAATTGTGTTAATCGTACCTCAGACCATGACACCTCCTCCTCCAAACCTGTCGCGCTCGAGGACACAATTGTCTGCAAAACATTCATGTAAACGACGGCAAGCTCGTCATCTGCCGTTTGCGTTGCTAACGTTAAATCTGGACTCATCTGAGAACACAACATGTAACCAATTTTGACGTTGAGTCAGATGCTGCCTTGCCCATCGCAATCTGTACCGTCGGTGATGCGGTTTAAGTTGTAGCCCCTTATAATGTCTTTTGCAGCGGATCCCATGGCCCTTCAAAATTCTGGAAACGGTTCTAGGATGAATAGGCCTTCTATGATGTCCAATGATTTCTCTCGCCGTAATCGCAGTGGCCGTAAACCTATTGCGCAGATGACGTTGTCATATGAACGCTTGTTGCCATGGCGTTGTCATAAACGGTTGACCAGGTCTTGGGCGATCATTTATGGATCCTGTCTGATGGAATCGTGACAACAACCGGTTAACTGTACAAGGATGGATATTAAAACGCCTTGCAACCTCGCGCTGACTAACGCCTGTTTGCAGCATACCAATTGCCTGATTGTGTATTTCATTGCTTAATCGCGGCATAGTCTTGGTTTTGAATTTTTTCCGTTAGTAGTGTATATGCTTTCATCAACAAAGTTGTTTTATCGCGAAAAACTCCTCTATTACATTTCCACGTGTTTGAAAAAATTCCCTGAAAATTTCGTGCGATGCTACTCACAACGCGCAAACAATGAACATAGGTAAATCGAGAAATGGGTTTTAAAAATCAATACGATATATGTTAGGTAAATTTTGCAACAAAAGTTTTATATGTAATGTTTTCAATGAATAAATTTTAAAAAACAACGTGTGTTGCGTTTTTAAATTACGTCAGTATATTTATAAAAAATAATTGAAAGATTGTATTACTCTTCCGATGCATATGAAGTATTTTAACAAGCCATTAAATAAAATTTGATGTATTGAGCCACCTCAATGTTCATAGCACCAGACATGATCGTGGTGGTGATTCAACCGAACACATCAAGGTAACACACTAACCTGGTCGTATTTCATTCGTAGTGTGTTACTGAGCCTTTTTCACTAATTGGATCCTATACTTAATACATTAATAAATTATATCGTATACTTAATACAGGTAAATTGTATCCTATACTTACAGTCCCTGAAACGTTCTACTTTCCCACTTGAACGGTGAACGAACGCTAAACGGAAAGTGAACGGAGAACGAGAAACGGTGTACGATAACGGAGAACGATAAACGGAAAACGATAAACGCAGAACGGTGAACGATAAACGGAGAACGGAAAACGGTGAACGATAAACGGAAACCGATAAACGCAGAACGGTGAACGATAAACGGAAAACAGTGAACGATAAACGGAGAACGGAAAACGATAAACGGAGAACGGAAAACGATAATAGCAAAATGATCTGTTTACTCAGAATATTTCTAATAAGTTCCTTGGATGAAAAGCTGGTATGAATGTAACGACTAAGCAACAAACAGTAAATGCCAAAAGAAAATACAGTTCCGAGAGATGGGCAAACACGGACCCCTAGATATAAGTGTTTTGTGTTACATAAACAGAGTACTCTGGAAAATGCATTTTCTGCAGGTAATTATGAATATAGCATTAATTATTTTAGTTTCAGCAAAGCAAACATTGTGATACGTTGTTGTGTAAATGTACAAAACATTTAAATGTCGTATGCAAAAGAAATGTAATCTTAATTGCACAATAAATGCATGTAGAATTCACAAACTATTGTCTGATTAAACGGAGATCCACCCCCTCCCCCCTTTCACCACAGCTTATCAAAACAAAACTAACAAAAAATGCGAGTGAAGTAAAACTCCCGATTTGGCACCCAAAATGACTCCTTATGTATTTATAGATCGTGACAATCAGAATTGGGTGTTTGCGTACCCACGTGGCTTCAACATTTCTCTGCCGCCTTTTCGCTTCATATCTCACAATAATGCGTGTCCTTTCTCATTGATGTTTCGAAAGAAAATGAGGAAATATGAACGGAAAACGGAAAACGGTGAACGATGAACGGAAAACGGTAAACGATAAACGGAGAGCGGAAAACGGAGAACGCTTTGTGAACGGAAAACGGTGAACGAACGCTAAACGAACGGTGAACGAACCCTGAAGGAACGGAAAAATGGGAAAGTAGAACGTTTCAGGGAATGTAATACAGGCAAATTGTATCGTATACTTAATACAGGTAAATTGTATCGTATACTTAATACAGGTAAATTGTATCGTATACTTAATACAGGTAAATTGTATCCTATACTTAATACAGGTAAATTGTATCCTATACTTAATACAAGCAAATTGTATCCTATACTTAATACAGGTAAATTGTATCCTATACTTAATACAGGCAAATTGTATGGTATACTTAATATAGGCAAATTGTATCGTATACTTAATACAAGCAAATTGTATCCTATACTTAATACAGGTAAATTGTATCCTATACTTAATACAGGCAAATTGTATCGTATACTTAATATAGGCAAATTGTATCGTATACTTAATATAGGCAAATTGTATCGTATACTTAATACAGGTAAATTGTATCCTATACTTAATACAGGTAAATTGTATCCTATACTTAATACAGGCAAATTGTATCGTATACTTAATATAGGCAAATTGTATCGTATACTTAATACAGGTAAATTGTATCCTATACTTAATACAGGTAAATTGTATCGTATACTTAATACAGGTAAATTGTATCCTATACTTAATACAGGTAAATTGTATCCTATACTTAATACAAGCAAATTGTATCCTATACTTAATACAGGTAAATTGTATCCTATACTTAATACAGGCAAATTGTATGGTATACTTAATATAGGCAAATTGTATCGTATACTTAATACAATCAAATTGTATCCTATACTTAATACAGGTAAATTGTATCCTATACTTAATACAGGCAAATTGTATCGTATACTTAATATAGGCAAATTGTATCGTATACTTAATATAGGCAAATTGTATCGTATACTTAATACAGGTAAATTGTATCCTATACTTAATACAGGCAAATTGTATCGTATACTTAATATAGGCAAATTGTATCGTATACTTAATATAGGCAAATTGTATCGTATATTTAATACAGGTAAATTGTATCGTATACTTAATACAGGTAAATTGTATCCTATATTTAATACAGGTAAATTGTATGGTATACTTAATACAGGTAAATTGGATCCCATACTTATTACAAGCAAATTGTATGGTATACTTAATACAGGTAAATTGTATGGTATACTTAATACAGGCAAATTGTATCCTATACTTAATACAGGTAAATTGTATGGTATACTTAATACAGGTAAATTGTATGGTATACTTAATACAGGCAAATTGTATCCTATACTTAATATAGGCAAATTGTATCTTATACTTAATGCAGGTAAATTGTATCCTATACTAAATACAGGTAAATTGTATCCTATACTTAATACAGGTAAATTGGATCCTATACTTATTACAGGCAAATTGTATCGTATACTCAATATAGGTGAATTGTATCGTATACTTAATACAGGTAAATTGTATCCTATACTTAATACAGGTAAATTGTATCCTATACTTAATACAGGTAAATTGTATTCACAAAGGTGGATATTTGGCAAACCTGGAAAAGCTCGATGAATACCTGATCTTCGATACAAGCTTGCAGGAATGAAAAATGGTAATTTGTTTCTAAAGGATACGTGCATTGTTCAAAAGTTTGTTTCAGTTTGTTTATTCCCGTAAGCATCCAGCTTATAGTGAAAGGGGGGGGGGGAAGCAAAATTACTTCTAATAATTATAGTTATGATACACAGGATAAATTATTATATATCTAGGAATTATGTATGTTATATACAAGGTAGATGTTATGATATCAATACACACATATGATTAACTAACTGATAATTTTTCATTTTTATTTATCAATTTATTTCCAATTGTGTTCAAAAGTTCAAGAATAGCAAGACCCATGAACCTTGAATTATTGATGATCACAGTGGATAAGGTTTAGAAAATGTTCTCTTTTCTTATGATATATACATTGTAGATTTCATATTTCGTACAAGTTAAACATTCCAGTGATAATACTTGTACTTTTCAAGGTCAGCATTATTCCGTCGGAGGACGAAATTTTAATCGCCAGGTGACGGGTGGAGACTGGAGGTGGGTCAAGGTGGGACGAAATTCTAAGATGTCCTACTTCGCATTTGGGCCAGGGGAACCAGGAGGAACCAAAAAATCTCCCCAGCTCTGTCTGTGGTTATACGCTCGTTATCGATATCAATTTGTAGACGCTCATTGTACCTCTGTTGCTCGATACATATGTGAAAAATAAAGATCTTTGAAGACAAACAGCCTAGGTTTAACGGTATTGTGGTCAGTTATGTTTAAGGAACAAAACGATGCACTAATATCCGTTTAATCATGTCATACAATACAGTGATCTCTAACTAAACTATAGGGAAATGATGCATTTCACCTTTACCGTGGACTGCCCTTATAAATGTACACTCAAATAATTAAAGATATCTTTTATTGAATTATTAAGCAACGATTGAATTAGAGATTTCTCCGAATGATATATCTAATTCAGTTAGAGATAATCTCTGGGAGAAAAAGAAACAGAATTAATTAATACATGAAGATTATTACCATATAATATGATTCATCAAAAAGTGTTTAAAATCAATCGTTATATAAGAAATATCCACCATGTAAATAGTTCTTAGGAGGAATACACACATTTGACATCAATAAAGTATATTCATATGTATTCATATAATATATTTTATCAGTATATACTTCATACATAAGTATATTCATATGTAGTACATGATTTAATCAATAGTTTAAAAACACAAACAACTATGCGCTTGCGAATCTCATTGATGGATTTTTCGCTTCTATGCATTATTTACTGATAAATTGAGGACTCCTTTGTTCTAACCACAAGAAAATTCAATTTATTTTGTCAAGTCTTCAAAACAATGACGAATTTTACCATCGTCTCCACAGCAACATCCGCCAACATATTCTTACTATGAGTCGGCTCCGCTCTGTTTTGGCAAGGTGTGTTGAAAAAAGCATTTATTTAAAAATTTTATGTTATTCAACGCATTGAAAGCTGCAAAATAATTGCACATGTTACAAGTGTTATAATATGCATGTAACAGCGAAAACCGCCTAATCCGACACCTGTGTAATCCGGTTCACTGGGCATTCCGACCTTTTTTCAGTTTCATATTTTCATTGTTTTTACACTGTTTATTCCAATACACTGTGTATTCTGACAAAACATTTATCCGAGTGAATGTCGGATTGCACGGGCTTCACTGTAAATTATCGAGAATTTTTCACTCATATTGAGACGTCATCAATTTTAGGTGAAGTACCACAAATTTAGACATATGCTTAGCACTCAGGGCCGTAGCAACAAGGGCTCTTTAATGTGCCAACACCTGCCACGACACGGGAGCTCCGGTTTTTTAAGGTCATATCCGAAAGACCCGTGATTATCACTTCTAAATGCCGAGCGTTTGGCGTTCGTCACTACCTATGTTTACGTCTTGGACGTAACGCAGTCATGGCACGAACTCGCAACCTTCTGGTTACGAAGCAAACGCACTAGATACCACTGAGCTACCGCGACCGGTCGGATAATTTGATAAATGGATACGTTGATAAATGTACGCAATCACACTGTCTTGTTAAAAGTTCAAAGTCAACAGACCAACCCCCCCCCCCCCCCCCAAAAAAACAAACAAACAAACAAAAACAAAAACAAAAAAAACCAAACAAACTTAAAAGTGTGTAAGGAAGCTTCGAAAGCCCAGAAGGCTCATTCAACATTCGAAATACGAGATTCGAATATCGAAATTTGGAAATTCAATATATAAAATAACCAACCAAACTGTTGGTCACATTATCTTTTTAAGATTAGAGGTTTGAGGTTAAATTTATATAATCTTGAAATATGACAGAAAGCAAAAAATCAGTTATAGTGCTTCTCAGTTTTTTGGTTTTTATTTTTTTTTTAAATCTAAATCTACACATTAAGTTATGCGTATGCAAGGTAGACATTAAGGATGCGGTGCACTTCATACGTCTTGTTCAAATTCTACTGTGGTTTCTAACTAATCAAACAATTATCGGCAGCAATTGCTGGGCTTATTCTTCTAATATATTCATCAAACGAAGAAACATTTCTTTGTTATTATATTGTAATTTTATATGTTTAGCGTGCAGACAAGCCCGTAGAAAGCGGGAAAAAAAGAGAGGGGGGGTGCAGAAAACTTGCTTGATCCTACATATTTATGTGAACCAGGTCAAATAATGACGAATACATCTCATAACATTTCATAACATACCTTAAATTGAAATAGAATAACAAGCATTGTTCACCAATGATACTTAACAACTGATTCTCGTTTGACTTTTTTTTTTAGTTAAGTTTTTTGAATTGATCAAATAAGTTTGGCGCTAGTGTGCTCCAGCCGCTAGGGTTCAGCGGCGATACTTTTATCTAGTGTGCTCCAGCCGCTAGGGTTCAGCGGCGATACTTTTATTATATTCATTCATGTATATATGCATATATATTTTTTGCTTCTGATTTCGTTCTATTTTATTTTCATTTTATTACATTTTATTTTACTTATTCATTTTCATTATGAGATGTCTAAGGAAAGTATGGACTTCCTTCTAGAAGCAGGTACTGGCTGTCCTTTTTTTCAAATTAATTTTTCCAGACTTGCAGACACTAAATATTCGAGCATAATCACACACACACACACACAATCACACACGCAATCACACACCACACTCACACAATCACACACCACACTCACATACACACACACACACACACACACACACACACACACACGAACTCCACTGTTGCAGCTTTTTTTCAGACATCTGCAAACTTCACAAATTATCATAACAATCCAGTAATTTTGTATCCCCTCCTACGGGTGATAATTAGCTAATAATGACACAATTTGGTAAAGCTGTCATTATTAGATACAAGTAACAACAATTAAAAGATACAAAGGTGTGATGTGGGTAAAGTAAATAAGGTATACATTAACAGAGCTAAAGTATCATCAGGTGTAAGACCTTGCGGAAGAAAGAAACAAAAATCACACACACACACACACACACACAATCACACCACACACATACACACACAACACACACACACACATTCACACACCACACGCACATACATACACACACACACACACACAATCACCACACACACACACACACACACACACTAATCTTCAACCTTGTTTTAAATTGCATGCCAACGAGGTCGTAGAAAATACCGAAACAGTAAAGTATATTACTTCCGATAACGAACAGTAAGTGACCACACAAAGAAAATGGAAAGAAAATAAATATCAAAAAATTTTTAGATGAAGAACAAATAAAAAAAAATGAATTGAGAAGAAAGCTTAAAGACATGAAATATAAAGACCCAAGAGAATATAGGAAAATAATGAATAGATTTAACAAAAACAATAAACATCAAGAACAAGCATCCATAGACGATATACTATATAGATGTTTCAAAGAATTAAATAAACTCCCAGAAATACGTGAGGAAATGAGTCACATGCTCGAGTTTGAAAAAAAGGTTAACTTACATTCTAGAGATTTGAATTACGATCCTAATAAAAATATAACCCAAGACGAAATAAACAAATCAATATTAAATCTTAAAATATTACATGATATTTGAAATAATATCATACATATTGCCCCTTATAGTATATGGCAATAGTTTAAACCATAATGCTTTTTTCCAGACGTTATCAAACACTTTTTTCAAAATCTACAAACACATAATAATTTTTGTTTCTTTCACTTTAAAAATTTCAAATAACATGTGTATTGAAACTTATCAGTGTCAACTTGATTTATTTCACAAACTTGCACAATCTACATTGTTATATGATAAAATTGTACAGTATACATTGTTATGTGATAAAATTGTACAACCTTCATTGGTATATTATAAAATTGTACAGCCTACATTGCTATACGATAAAACTGTACAACCTACATTGTTATATTATAAAATTGTACAACCTACATTGTTATATTATAAAATTATACAACCTACATTGTTATATTATAAAATTGTACAACCTACATTGTTATATTATAAAATTATACAACCTACATTGTTATATTATAAAATTGTACAACCTACATTGTTATTGTACAACCTACATTGTTATATCATAAAATTGTACAACCTACATTGTTATATTATAAAATTGTACAACCTACATTGTTATATTATAAAATTGTACAACCTACATCGTTATATATGGTGTCTGGGGATTTTCCATTAAAGCAATCATCTCTAGTTTTGCAAACTTTAGTGGAGTTTGAACAATCAACGCCAGGTTTCCATTCAATTAAAAGCACGCATGGTACCCACAGGTTAAAATTAATTAGTGGACAAGAAATAAATATTGCAAATTCGCTTTATAAATTTACTGTAATTTACAAGAGATTGGAGACGAATGTCATTTATGTACTCAGCTGTAATTTACTACAAAAACAAAGAATGCAATGTTTATAATCTAAACAAATAAGAATTAAAAATGTCCTTACTTTAAATCAAATTATGTCTAGCAACAAACACTGTTTTTAAAAAAAACTATGCGCGCACATTTAGAAAATAAATAAGACTCTCCTACCTAAAATGTCCATACTTAAGATTTCTAGTAACACGATTCTTTCTCTACAAGTTCTCTATCTCACGCATACATTACTTGCTAATATGTAGGTACCATCTCTCTGTTTCTTTTGTGTCTGTGTATACCCTTGTATAATGATGATGAGATTCAATAAATTATTAATTGTACCCAGCGATTGCTAGTGATAATTGTTTGATTAGTTAGAAAACATAGTTGAATTTCAACAAAACATTAAAACGTGTACCGCATCCCTACCGTCTACTGTGGACGTGTACCGCATCCCTACCGTCTACTGTGGACAACGTGTACCGCATCCCCACCCTCTACTGTGGACAGCGTGTACCGTATCCCTACCGTCTACTGTGGACAACGTGTACCGCATCTCTACCGTCTACTGTGGACGTGTACCGCATCCCCACCCTCTACTGTGGACGTGTACCGCATCCCTACCGTCTACTGTGGACGTGTACCGCATCCCTACCGTCTACTGTGGACAACGTGTACCGCATCCCCACCCTCTACTGTGGACAACGTGTACCGCATCCCCACCCTCTACTGTGGACAACGTGTACCGCATCCCTACCGTCTACTGTGGGACAACGTGTACCGCATCCCTACCGTCTACTGTGGACAACGTGTACCGCATCCCTACCGTCTACTGTAGACGTGTACCGCATCCCTACCGTCTACTGTGGACAACGTGTACCGCATCCCCACCCTCTACTGTGGACAGCGTGTACCGTATCCCTACCGTCTACTGTGGACAACGTGTACCGCATCTCTACCGTCTACTGTGGACAACGTGTACCGCATTCCTACCGTCTACTGTGGACAACGTGTACCGCATCCCTACCGTCTACTGTGGGACAACGTGTACCGCATCCCTACCATCTACTGTGGACAACGTGTACCATATCCCTACCGTCTACTGTGGACAACGTAAATGCGTAGTTTTAGATGAAAGAAACTTCGACTTCCTTTCTGTCATTTTTCAAATTTATGTACAGTAACCTCAAACCGCTAATCTTACAATAAAGATGGCGATCATTTACATTTGATGAGTTGGGTTAAAATATGTTGTCACGTTTGAATTATATGTTGTGGCCTAAATTTTGATCGGTTAATTCCGAAATTCGAATTCCAAATCTGGAAACTCGAATCCTATATTTTAGATCTCGAATGTCGACTGAGCCTTCTGGGCTTTCGGGAAAAAAAACCAGTTCCAGACTGTGTCTTCGGACCACATCTGTTGTTCTCGGACCACATCTGTTGTTCTCGGACCCTGTCAGGAAATGTATGTTCTTTTAATCTATTACGTTACAATTCATGCGAAAATGAGGCACAGCTGCGTATTATAATTTATTCAGATGAAATAGAAATATAATTATTGATCATCTTTTATGTTTTTGTTGGAAACAAGAAGCTACATGACGTTACTTTCTTGTAAGTAAGAAACATTCAGATGCCTTAAATAATCTTTTCCACATTTTATTTAGACAGACTTGAATATCATCGATACACATATTTTACTTCGGGGCAATACAAATTTGTATTTAGAACTGAACAGCATTTTTTCTGTTGTTCACAAAATGGGCGAATCTTACAGATTCAAATAATTTATATAACAAATTTCACTTGTACAACACGTACGTAGTAATCTTACTTCGTGATGGTTTCTTGGAATGACAACTATTTGTTATATTTACGGAGAGGAGCTAGTGAGTCATCAGATCTTGTTCCAAATTCTTTTGATGTATATCAATAAAATATGCTACAACAACAACAAAACAAACAAACAAGAAACAAAAACAAAAAAAAAATAAATAAATACATAGATAAATAAAAATAGACACCCCCCCCCCCCCAAAAAAAAATAATTGAAAATTAAAAATAAACAAATTTCCAAGAAAATTTATTCTCTAATAGATATGAAAAATAATTGAAGGAAATGATTTTTGCGAAATTTCTTTAAATGTTCTTAATAAATATCATATCGATTTTAGGAGGTGCACACCGTTATATAAACAGTTTAATGCAGCCATTTGTTGCGGCCATAGAGTAACTGCGTCTACAATTGCTACATTAAAACTTCGTAGTGGAGAAAATCGACAAAACGTTCAGCAAAGATTTTTTTAACTGCTAGTTAAGAAAGAAGAGATCGTATACACATGTACATTTCGGTATTTTATATTTGAAATCCGGTTCATATAGCGTATATATATATCCGATCTATAGTCTAGTAACTCGAAAATGTTTATGATATACATGTTCCCTAATTTTTGCCAAACTAAAAGATGCGTGTAGGAATAAAAAAAATCGTTCTTTATATTCTAAATGCATGTACATGCACTAGTGATATGGTATGATGTATGGTGTCTTGGGATGGTCATTTGCGAAAATATATTTGCACATTGTCACACAGCATGCCATCGCGCTCGTTAAGTCAACTTTACACAACGCGCCGTTGCGATAATATAACACAACGCAATGTTGTGCTGATATAACTTTACACAACGCACTGGTGTGCTGATATAACTTTACACAACGCACTGGTGTGCCAATATAACTTTACACAACGCTCTGTTGGGGTTTTCACAGAGTATGCCGTTGTAGTAACAGAGAGACAGTGCGTTTCTTGAAGGTTTTGGCATGTGTTAGCGTAACTGCGTGATCTGTGACCACGCGACGGCGCATTTTGCAACCAACGACAATGCGTTAAAGTGCGCTTTCGCCAATAACCCTACCACGTACCCATAGGAGAGTGATATGACCTTGAACATGTTGTTTTCAATGTATAAAAAATGGGCCAAAGATAGGGGCCTTCAATATTGCGTAATTTACTGCACTCCATGTTCACACAAGTAAACCAAGTGTTCGATTTCCTTCACAGACGAACATGAAGGTAGCCGTGATTGGCGGGGGGTGTTGCGGCCTAACGGCTGTTAAGGCTTGTTTGGAATATGGAATGGAACCAGTGTGTTTTGAACGAACTGATGACATTTGCGGTCTATGGAGATTTACAGAGGGAAATATCGAGGGAAAAGGGTCTGTCGCTAAGTCTACCATCATCAAGACCAGCAAAGAAATGACGGCCTTCAGCGATTTTCCGCCACCACCTGAGTTTCCCGTGTACATGCATCAGGAATACGTCTGCAAATATTTTAGACTCTATGCAGATAAGTTTAATTTGTTGAAACATGTTCGTTTCAACACAGAAGTTGAAAGAATTTCCAAGGCTGAGGATTTTGTGAAGACTGGGAGATGGAAGCTTAGAATTAAGGACGGGGACGCGGGGACTGTGTCCGAGGAGACTTACGATGCGGTGATGGTGTGTACCGGCCATCACGCGTACAAACACTATGTCAAATTTCCAGGTAAAGAATCTTAAAAGATATGTATCATAATCAACAAAAATAATAAACAACTGTAATAAAAGACACTCAACGCCATTGCATGCAGTGATGGTTCTTCATCGTGCAAAATTCCACCTTGATGGGATCCCCGATTTTAGGTTATATTTGAAAGATCCGTGACTTTCATTTCTAATGCTGAGCGCTTGGTGAAAGATTGAGTAATTGATTGTATTTAACGTTGAGTTTAACGTCCCGCTCGAGAAATTTTCACTCATATGGAGACGTCACCATTGCCGGTGAAGGGCTGCAAAATTTAGGCCTATGCTCGGCGCTTATGGCCTTTGAGCAGGAAGGGATCTTTATCGTGCCACGCCTACTGTGACACGGGACCTCGGTTTATGCGGTCTCATCCGAAGGATCGCCCCATTTAGTCGCCTCTTACGACAAGCAAGGGATACTAAGGACCTATTCTAACCCAGGTCCTCACAGGAGCTAGGTAAAGGAAGCAATAGACCTATCCACTAGGTAAACATGACCGGTGACAGGTTGAAAATATAGAATAGGTGCTCAGTTATATACACATATTGTACTAAATTCTATGGTCGTTATAGCAATCTAGTTTGGATGTACAACCTTTCGTTGGGTCAAATGCTGTCAGACGTGTTTCACACCAATTGTTAGACCGTTCTTGACACACTGATTCTGACTGATTACTCCGTTTACCTGATCAAGATATAGGGCCCACGGCGGGGGTGACCGGTCAAAAGGGGATGCTTACTCCTTCTAGGCGCCTGATCTTACCTCTGGTATATCCAGGGGTCTGTGTTTGCCCAGCTGTCTCATTTGTATTCCATATAGGATTTATGAGATTGATCACTGTTCGTTATCTTCGCCTTTTCATAAAAAGTATTGCAACACCAAAGTTACACCTTTATAAAAATTTCGAAAAACTGGAATAATTTTAAATTCATTTTGTACCTATGTTTACAATATACCTGTATTCAATAGTCTATTGTTCACTCTGTTGGCCAAATATTATTGTACTCGATTCCAACAAAACTGCAGTTTTTGTACACAGTGTTTGAGCTCTTTCACTTGAACAGTTTGATAAATAAGGTTTACTTCACTTGCAAATAGAAATTATAGGTCTTTCGCAAGTCATAAACGCTATCCGATGGCAAGTTGTTTGAGGGAAGCAGGTATGTCTTTAAGACGAATTAGTCATCACGTGGGTTACCACCATCCAACCGTCTGTAGGAAAGTACAGGTTAAAAATGAGGTCAAAGATCGTGCTACATCTGAAAGATCCCGTAAAACACCTGTTAGGGAAGACATTGCACTCAGAAGGGTGGTTTGACGACACGTTTTTACCAATAGCTCAGTTTTAAAACGGGAATGGTTGCCCCCATCGTTTGTTTTCAACGAGAACAGTGCGGAATCGACTAAAGTCATTTGGCTATGGTGCAAGAAGACCTATAAAGAGACCTTTGCTCACAATCAGCTACAAAGCAGCAAGTATGCAGTGATGTCAAGGTCGCCATCGTTGGAACCTAACCTCGTGAATGAAAAGGTCAAGATACATGAGTCCATTGGTCGAGCGAGAGCCACTTTTTGTTACATATCATAGATGGACCAATACGTGTATGGCAGCAACCTAGAACTGCATATGCTGAAGGAATTACTCTAGAGACGATTCTGTGTGGTGGCGGGACTGTTTCTTACAATTGTAAGCTGGATCTTATCACAGTCAAGGGCAACCTTAATGCACAAAATTGCAAGAGGAGCATTCTTGTGGCAATTATTTTGCCTCATTTTGACAATCACCCTCTTCGACGACAAGCATCCTTTACGATGAAGGCCAGGAAAGATCATGCCAGACCACAGCGTGATCGTGCTGTGCAGGATTGGTTGCGTAGATAGTCGGTAGTGACACTACCATGACCTGCTCGAAGTCCAAATTTGAACTCTATTTAGCATATTTGGAACATCAGTGGTGACCGAGTTCGTTAGTTGAACAGAGGCAGGCACTATATCAGAAGTGGCAAGTTCTACCACATCAAATTCAACGTTTGATCAGAAGCTAAAAACGACACCTAGAGTCCGTCAAGTTATACTAGATACTTAAAAACCCTGCTTAGTTTGTCATTTACAACATGTTAACCTTATTTAATTCATAAATCAAATATCAATGGAACAATCATTTATAACTGACATTTGAATCAGAGACATAGTTATTTAATGTATTTTTTCCTCAAAATATCGCGTATTTGTATCTGTAAAAAAAAAATGACGATGAATACATTCTCTGGTGGTGCTTTTACGATTTTTTAGATCAAACGATGCTATTAAAAGTACGTATCTTATATTTTGAAATTAATCGTCATACTTACGCTAGGAGAAAAAAATCTGGTTGCGATTTTGCCATAAGTATATGACGTCATATCCGATGACTTCATTTTATGATACCAATTTTATTATAAATCAGATTGTTGCCCTATACATGTTACCAGAAAAAAAACCTAGAAATTTTGTGTATCTTGTGAGAAATCTAGCCTTAAAGGGAAATAATCTGTATCAATTATAGGTGATGTGGTAGGATAGTGAATTATCTCCCCTGTGACTAGTTTGCATGACTTTCAATAACTTTTTCCCCAGACCAGACAAAGAATGGTCTTGAAGCAGTGCTTATTTACATGTGTCGTTTTTTGTTCATTTCTAATCATCCTATCAATGTGTAAAGTGACATTTTTCTCACTAAGCAGGGCTTTTTTTATAAAGAGTGGCATTAATATTGACTTTGAAGATACCAATGATCTTTATCATAAGGTTTTATAAGCATGTATACATTTTTTTCTTTCGAAGGAATGGACCAATTTAAAGGAGAGGTAGTCCACACACATGACTACAAATATTCCGCTCCACATAAAAGCAAAACTGCTGTTGTAGTAGGAGTAGGAAATTCCGGATGTGACGCAGCCGTTGATCTATCTCACGTGACATCCCCTGTGAGTACAAAAGTGTTCTAAACGGTTTGACATATAAAAACATTCTAATTCTTAAATCGGTCTCTGTTTATTGATCAGGTGTATTTGAGCACAAGACGAGGGGCATGGGTGCAAAAGAACATTGATTCGAATGGCCTTCCGGGAGATTTTGTAACAACACGCTGGAAGAATTTTTTGGCATCAGTCTTTCCCCAGTCGTGGATAGATTCAATCGAAGAACATAAAGTCAATAAAAAGTATGTCATAGAAAGAATTGAGAACGCTTTCTGAACACTCACTATTGTATCCAATATTGTAGAGCCAAAAAAGGTTAATATCAAGTCACAAAGCACACGTTTAAACCACTGACTCACCACACTGCCTGTTATGTCTGTTAAGGAATCTTTATACGCTACACATAATCGGATTTCACTGAAAACTATACCAAATGTTAAGTTATCAAAAGGAGAAGTTGCTATACATCAGTGTGGACCTTATTAAAACAAGGATCAACAATATTATTCCATATACATTGATCCCACATTATATGCTCAATAATTTCAGTCTCGCTTTCACGAAATGAACAATCATATGTTACCAACTTTTTTTAGACCTAGTGTCCGTCGTGCGTCTGAGTTGTTAGTTTGCCGTCAACATGTATTCCTTTCACATTTGTCAGCTTTGTTATTACTGATTTCAATGACCTCATTCCTGTCCACGCAGCTTTATGGCAAACGGGATGACTTCCGCTTTCTCTGTCGTCAGCTTGCCATATTATGTGGCAGTATTCCATTGTCACCTCCATATAGTGTTTATGTCTCTCAGCATGTTCGGCGTACGATTAGTCAAGCTACTGACAAATAAGTTAATGTTACAGGATTTCAACAGTCTCGTTTAAAGTCAGCATTTCGCAAATTTTATGACCGTTATTACGATCCAATACAGCTTGTCATTGGGTCAAATGCTGTCTGGTGTTTCATACCAGTTGTTACGCCATTCTTTACACACTGATTTTGACTACGGATTACCATGTTTACCTGATTAGGACTCGCGGCACGTGTGACCGGTCGACAGGAGATGCTTATTCCTCTTAGACACCTGATCCCATCTCTGGTGTGTTCAGGGGTCGGTGTTTGTCAAACTTTTAATTTTTATTATTGGTAGGAATTATGAGATGATCACTGTTCGTTACTTTCACCTTTTCATACAAACCAGCTGTAATATACACATATATTCCTTAACAATATGCAATATGTTTGTATTGTTGTGTATGATTTATTGTTTGCCCTCTCTAACGACAGTTTCGATCACGAGACATATTCGATAAAGCCAAAGCACAGAATTTCTGGTCAGCATCCCTCCTTGAATGACGACTTGCCCCTCCGATTGGCCTCGGGCACCGTGAAGCTTAAACCAAACATAAGGCGCTTCACCGAGACTGGGGTAGAATTTGATGACGGAAGCTGTCTAGAAAACGTGGATGTAGTGATTCTCGCAACGGGTATCGTATATGGCTGTTTATATGCAATCTGTATATCATGATGTATCTACAATCTAATTCAAATCTAATGTTGGGTCAAAACAAAGTAATCTGTAGTAACGTAAATATTACTGTTCCTTAGCCAAGCACCCGACACTAGAAACGAAAATTACATTTTTGTCGGATATAACCCCAAAAGCTGAGATCCGTGTCGCTGCTAAGGTCATATGTAGGTCAAAAGTTGTGGTAAGTTGGATATTTGTTTATGTCCCGTTGAGAATTTTTCAACCATATTGAGTCACCAGCTGAAGGTGAAGTACCACAAATTTAGACCTATACTTAGCGCTCAGGGGCGTAGTAGTGAGGGTTCCCCAACGTGCCAACGCCTGCAGCAACAAGGGACCTCCCGTTTTTAAGGTCGTATCCAAATGACCCGTGATTCTCACTTTTAAAGAAAGAGCGTTGGGGAAGGAACAATCATTTCCTAGGTTTGACGCGGCCATGGCAAGAACGGGATCGAACTCACAACCTGCGGGTTACGATTGATTGATCGTTTTACATCCCGTTGAGAATTCTACACTCATACTGAGACGTCAGTAACTGTAGATGAAGTACCTCAGACCAATGCTTAGCGCTTAGGGTTGTAGCAGTGAGGGTTCTTTAACGTGCTAACGTCTGTCGTAACACGGGACCTCCGTTTTTAAGGTCATATCCGAAAGATCCGTCATTTTCATTTCTAAATGCCGAGCGTTTGGCGAAGGAGTAATCACTACCTATGTTTATGTCTTAGGCACGAGAGGGGCTCGAACTCACGACCCCCAAGTTACGAAGCGAACGCTCTACCACTGAGTTACTGCGACCGGTCGAAAGAAGATGCGTGAATGTGGCGAGGAAAATACATTCTACATATTTTCTATCATATAAATTTTTTCTTGTAATAAACTGATATTTTGACATTTTTATTAATATATATTAAAATCGGTGATAAAATATATTTGCCACCAAAAATGTTTAGGAAAATAAAATACATGTACATATTAGTGGTATCGAATCCATTACTCAAAATGCTCTATTTACAAATCGATTACCATTTGTGTCCAGCGGTTTACAATAATCATAAGAATCGACTAAGGTTGCTTCAAGAAACCCGACTTACGTAAAATCTTAGCAGAGATACATTTTGAGATCTGAGACGAAACTTGTGTAAAAACTTGAATTTTTCCCGAGAAATCCAAGCCAGCGCTAGTAACCGCTCCACTTCATTCGCCCGTTCGTTTGTCCGTCAGTCACGTTAGGGTTGCACACTTTGTGTAATTTATAACTCAAAAAGTATCCAACGAATATTATTTAAACTCTGCACACTGTTTGTATATATATATATTGAAGATGTGCACCTCCTATTATGAGCAAATATGACAAATTTTTATTGCAGTTAATTCCATGTTCAACTTCGCCTTTAGCTGTTTATGCTCTTGATGGTGCATATTCTGTGTACTCTGTACCTCAAGAAATTTCCCATCAATATCATTTAAACTTTGCATAGTGTGTGTGTATATATATTAAAGATGTGCACCTCCTATTATGGTGAAAGTTGGCAATTATTTACTGTGATTTTAAGCATGCTCTACTTAGTCAATTTTTGGCAATATATGCTATTAAAATGTTTCTTTGGCATATTCAATTATGAAATGTGGAATCTAGTGTGGATATACTTTGTGTGCTTTTTTCTTAGATGTATAAGGTCCAGACATGTAATCGATCTTGTTTCCGAGGGCACGTCTAGCGTTTTGGAGCCCTTGGTTTGTTTTGTTTTTTTCTTGCTCAATATTTTATATATATAATATGAAAATCCCAGTAAAGCGACATCTGTCATGCTACAGGGTACGATTATGGTTATCCTTTCATTGACAAAGACGTGGTGGAAATCAAAGAAAACGTAATGGACTTCTATCTGTACGAATTCCTACCAGACCTGGAGAAACAGACGATGGCTTTCATTGGCTGTTATCAGCCCACCGGCGCAATCATGCCAATCGCCGAAATGCAGTGTCGCTATGCCATGCAAGTCCTCAAGGTTTGTTTATATGAAGAATGTCACAGTATGTACATGCTTGTACACGATAGATGTCCATTTACTATCCTGTTTGTTTAAATAACTGATAAAGTAAAACAAGGTTATATCGAACCTCGAGAGCCAGCGAAAAACTGTTCACCGTAACCAACTTCATTATATCCAATAAAGGTTCGTTAGTTTCCTGTCATAGGGGAATAAATATCACTTTGTGATAATGTGAATTCGTTATAAGCGTGTTCGTTATAAGCGTATTCGTTATAAGTGTGTTCGTTATAAGTGAATTCGTTATAAGCGTGTTCGTTATAAGCGTGTTCGTTATAAGAGAATTCGTAATAAACGTGTTCGTTATAAGTGTGTTTTACTGTATTCATAAAGAAAGGCAGTAGTGGTGCCACGGTAGCTTATGTAAATCTGTCACTTTTTTTGGACAGAGGTATGCACAATACAGTATACAAACTTAAATTGCCTGTCTGATAAATCCACACTCCTGTACATCTTTATGAGTAGGGGGAGAAGATACTGCCTAATCCGGACAAGATGTGGATGGACATAAAGAAACGAAGGACATCCATGAAGAATAGATACGTTAACACACAGCGACACACCATCCAAGTGGACTACATCCCGTTCCTAGACGAAATGGCAATAAAAGTGGGATGCAAACCTAACCTCTGTAATATTAAAATTTACTTGAATTAATTCTAAGTTTTAAAATACTGGTACAGACATTATTTAACGTGAACTTAAAGCTAACGTAAGGTTAGAATTGATTGGATTTCGTAACACTTGAAGTGTGCATGTTTGGTGAAAACGTATATCACTGCATGTACAATAAATTCTTGTTGTGCTAATGCTGTAGCCTCAAAGCAATGTAACCCTGTGGGGATCCGGGTTAGAATAGATCCTCAATAACCCTTGCTTGTCGTAAGAGGCGACAAAATGAGGCGGCCCTTCGGATAAACCAAGGTCCCGTGTCACAGTAGGTGTGGCACGATAAAGATCCCTCCCTGCTCAAAGGTCATAAGCACCGAGCATAGGCCTAAATTTTGCAGCCCTTCACCAGCAATGGTGACGTCTCCATATGAGTGAACGATTCTCGAGGGGGACGTTAAACAATATAAAATTAATCAAAGCAATGTAGCAATAACATTTTTCAATATGAAGCATACTTTAGAGCAAATGATGCATAATTGTTAAACATACCAAGGTACAGATGTGGTCCTAAATGCACATTCCGTGCATTTTGAATTGTTAAACAGATGGAAATATTTTTATCATCATTTAAGATTTATTTGTAAATTTTCGGCGTGTATAAAATTACAGAAAAATAAGCATACGTGTATTTACAACTTGTCAAATGTATGCATGTCATACTTATCACGAAAGCTTATAGAATGCAGTGTGTATGTACTAGTATTTCAGAACTTTAGAATGATTTACCTTTGGAATAAATTTCACGTTTTAAGTTGATAGTGTTGATAGGTAGGGTTTTATTTTTACTATCACTCAGTAGATAAAGTTGGACATCATTATGTCCTTTGCTAATAGATGCAAGTTTGTTTTTGTTGGTATTTGTTTGTTTGTTTGTTTGTTTTGGGGTTTTTTTGTTTTGTTACAAATTTCTTATTGGATAGTTTTATGAATATACAAATACTGGGTCATTCGCAGTTTTGAAAGTTCAATAAAACAGGATTAATGTTTAATTCGCAGGTGTGTTAGAATTCTGAACTTCTATGGGAATAAAACAATATAAATTCGCTTAAATAATATTTACTCAAAATGCATTGCAAAGGCATTATAAAACGAAATGTACAATTTGTTTATTTCAATATACCTCTTTGTGCCAAATTTATCGCAAACTTCGCAGTCTGTATTAGAGAGAAAAAAGCACCTGATGGATACTACTACCCACCTCCTTATTAATTTTTTTCTCCTTTTTTTTTTTTTTTTTTTTTTTTTTTGATAATTTTCCCCGAAATCTGTCTATCTCATCCCAATTTCGGTTTATGTAATCGGTTCACGCTGTTTGTAAGCTTTAGAGATTGGCCTTCATCCGGTATAAATGATGCTGTGCAAAAACAAAAACAAAAACAAAAAAACTAAAAAAAAAAAAACCAGTGAACTCAATTGCAAACACATTCCTACCGTTACAGATAGAATACTCTTCAAGAGACCTTTGTTATGAAATGGTTTATCTTATCAACAAATGAAATGTTAGTACTTTTAAGCTTCGTATGCATTAAGGTGGGTATATAGTCATACACGAATTCATGTTATTTCAGTAAAGTTCGCGCTGACTGACCCGATATTTGCTCTGAAGTTATTCTTTGGACCATGCACTGCCTACCAGTTCAGACTGTGTGGACCGCATTCCTGGGGTGGGGCCCGAGAAGCCATAGAGAAGCAGTGGGACAGGACCATGAGGGCCACTATGGTCAGGACACCCCCTGTAGCGAGGGACGGTCTCTCTGGCTTGTACATTTACGCACTGGCGGGCCTGGCTTTATTATTGGTTGTCGTTATCTCTTTGTTGTACTAATAGAAGTATTCTAATGAGGATATAATGCAATAACACTTCGTAAATACCATGTGATTGCTGTTGTTGATGATTTTTATTTGTAGAATGATCAAAATTTCGAATGAAATTACCCTGTCAGTTAGAATTAAGTAGATAATAGATAACACATCAGATATAACGATTCTTTCTTCTATCAACTTTTTGCCCTACCCTTGGACAGCTAATAGCACGTACCTGTTTCAATTTTTTGTAATAAAGATTACAAACAACTATGAAATGTTATCAATATTACAGAGAGATATAGTACCTGTATCCTGCGTGAAGCGTGGGATTGGTTAGGCTAGATTTCCCACACATCAGTAAGCAACACCTCTCATAATGTTCCGCCGTAAATGGCTGAAATACTGCCAAAACGGCGTAAATCCCAAAACAATCAATCTCATAATGTTAATATTCCAAGTACTGGTTCATGTTGCCAGGAGATATAACCTTGGTGATAATATAGGTGAAGATAACGAACAGTAACAAATCTCATCAATCCTATAAAGAATACCAAATTGAGAATAGAACAAGGGACCGTTGGAAACAGCAGGTGCCTTTGAGGAGTAAGCATTCCCTGTTGACCGGTCACACCCACCGTGAGCCCTCTAGATCTCAATTATGTATTCTTTGCCTAAACAATCTGTCATGGGCCAAATGTTGTCTCACGTGTTTCATACCAATTTTTAGGCCGTTCTTCACGCCGATTTGACTACGGATTATTTCGTTTACCAGATCAAAAATATAGGGCTCACGGTGTGTGTTACCGGTCAACAGAGGCACCTGATCCCACCTCTGGTATATCCAGGGGTCCGTGTTTGCCCAACTCTTTATTTTGTATTCCATGTAAGAGAATGGTCACTTTTCTTATCTTCACCTTTTCATTAAATACATGTATTTATTGTTTATTTTTTTACAAGAAATTCGGTATATTAAGGAGAGGGTTTAAAAAATATTATGTATGTATCAAAACTGTACGAAAGATATATCAAAACGACGAAAACCAACATCGAATTGAAAAATATTCATCTCTACTACCAAGCGTGGATCTACAATTACTTAACATTAAGTTGTCGATTTACTTCGGGTCAAAAGGCCAACGTCATATACGGCAGCAAAGTTTACAATGCTGTAGACAACTCTTTTAAAGGGATTGAGACACGTTTTTTGAAGAAACAAAATTGTTGCATTTTTTATTTGAATAATGAAAATATAACTCATTTAAACATGGCAGCCTGCCTTTGGTCCTTCATACTTCAAGGAAAAGAACAATATTTTAGCCTTAACCCAGTGCTCTGTATACAAGAATCGAAACTTGTTTTTGTTTATAAACAAACTAGGGAAATGATAATTTTGTAATTTAAAGCATCCAAATTTTACATAGACACAAATCCAACATTTAAAATGAACGTTTTGCTTACAAAAATATTAAAATGTGTTAGATATCATAGGTATCGATAGGAAACAATACATTTTCAAAACTTTGTATACAAAAAAAAATACCTCATTCGTTGTTTACACAACAAATGATAAACTCTCTATCTTGAGCTTCACTTACTTTTTAACTCACTTGAGCTGAAAGCTCACCTTTGTCTTTCCGTTAGTCAGACCGTCTGTCTGTAATCTATTCACATTTTCATCTTCTTCTACAATACCAATTTGGTACAAATCATGATTGGGTGAAGGGGATTCAAAATTGTTCAAATGAAGGCCCATGCCCCCATCAAAGAAATTGAATTCAAGGAATATTTCTTTTTTATTCAATGATGTTAGACGGTGTCAATTAGAAAATGATATAAATATAATAGAAGCTACATATTGTATTCTAATAAGGTGTCTGAAGTGATATCTTTTTAAGGCAGCTCACTACATCAAACCTTTACTTAATGGCTCTTTAAAATACTTCGTATGAAATATGATTTCAACATCGAAAAAGTGATAAAGCTCTGAATTGTTTTATAAAAATTTTTTTTTAGATTTTTTCCGGAAGGATAAAAAGGCGTTTTGTTAGCAAATAAGAAATTTTAGAGTAGAAATTCCTTTGTGAATTGATGCATGATATGAATATTTAATAAAATATGCATAAAAGACTCATACAGTCGTTCAAATTTATTGAGAAAAATATTTATGACAATTGAAAACGTTATTTGTTAATATTTTTTAAATAGAGGATCTTGAACGAGTGCTTATGTCATTTTATATTTATGAAATGAGTTGCGAGATTTAATATTTCCCGAGCCTTGGCGAGAGAAATATATAAATCTGGTAACGAATTTCATAAATGTCATATGACATAAACATGAGTTTAAGATTCTGTTTATCACATAACTATCAATAAACACATATTATAGTTACTTTCTATTTCACGTTTCTGTATAAGGAAGTGATTTTTCAGCCTCTTTGCATGGTCTTATGAGGTTCTTGAGCGGAAGAAGTAAGATCTAATGATTAACACGCTAATGTGATAGCTAAATTGAAATTCCAATCTTAAGATTTCAATTTTTAGCTATGTCATTATACAACAACAACAACAAATGAAACACGAATAAATATGATAGACTTGAAGAATGTTTGTAGTAACATTTTTGTGTCTAGTTCAGCACGTGCGGACCTCGCATGACATAATTTGCATTGTTATTAACCTGTGCTACAAGTTCATATCGTTTTTCCGAACCTGCGTTATAAACCCGGAAACAGATCTGTTGTGTGATAAAGTTTATTATGGATAAAATCTTCAATAAACTTGCCAGTTAGGAAAAAATATATATATCACAAATGTATTTTAAAAAGAAATTGAAATGAAAATTCAGGAATACTGCAATTTTTCAAATTTGAACCAAACCCATTATCTGTGTGATTTGGTGATAACACCAATTCTTTTATTGTAGAAGCAGCTATCTATGATATCAGAAACCGTAGTCTTTAAGGTGTTGTCAAGAATGGTCGCACAAATGTAAAAATAAAAACAAATAAACAACAACAACAACAACCAAAACAAATAATAATAATAATAAAATAAACAAAAAAAAGTTTCCATTATTAATCTGGGAAAAGTTTTGTTATTTAAAATTTACTAAAAGTTCTTTGGAATTTCTTAAAACCCACATTTTATTTGCACCACTTCTCACAGCATTCGTTTTGTAATCGAGAGGTCGTGAGTTCGGGTCCCGCTAGTGCCATGGCCGCGTCAAACCTAGGTAGTGATTGTTCTTTAGCCAAACGCTCGGCTCGGATATGACCTCAAAACGGAGGTCCCGTGTCGCGGCAGGCATTGGCACGATAAAGTACCATTACTGCATGAGTCAAAATTTGTGGTACTTCATCTACAATTGGCGATGTCTCAGTATGAGTGAAAAATTCTCAACGGGACGTAAAACAATCAATCAATCAATTAACCATTTCTCACATATGTTGTGTGGCACAATACGTTTAAAATTTCTCTTTCACGCCAGGTAGTATTTTGGTGAGTAGCAAAGATTGGGGCTTGGTAGAACATTTACTGGATGCAGCAATGTATCTGTTTGTAAGATTAGGATCCCAGTAGAAGTACGGTAACTCATATTCATCCATTTGCCTGGATATCAGATTTTGATTTTCTCTGTTCCTTGGATCTCATTGTTAAGTATATAAGTCATTTATATTTGCAAAATTATAGCTCAGCTACAATTCCCCGTGGGGATCCGGGTTGTTAGAATAGATCCTCAGTACCCCTTGTTTGTCGTAAGAGGCGATTAAATGGGGCGGTCATTCGAATGAGACTGCAAAAACCGTGGTCCTGTGTCACAGTAGGTGTGGCACGTAAAAGATCCCTCCTGCTCAAGGGCCATAAGCGCCGAGCATAGGCCTAAATTTGCGGCCCTTCACCGGCAATGGTGACGTCTCCATATGAGTGAAAGATTCTTGAGTGGGACATTAAACAATATTTAATCAATCAATCAATTTTTGTCCCGATTTTTTCATGTTTTTATAAACATTAGGGTGTGGACAGTTCAGAAGTTGTCCGATGCTCAATTTTGTTTTTGATTCCCCCCCCCTCCCTTTTCACGCCCCTATAGGCAATAGGAGGATTTTCACACCCTGCGCCGGTCAATAAAATACTGCTGCGTAAATGTGTTTTGTATATATGTAAATATTCATGTTTCTTACTTGGAGCTAGGCAGAAGCTGTCTGCCGCCCTGGAGAGTGAACGTTTTCCTTATTGCTACGTTTCACTCATTAGTTTGAGTAAGATTTCGTTGCCCCCGGCTCAACTCATTTTGTATATATGTGATATTCAATAAGCCATTACTTTATTAATCAGATTAATCTGGCATCCCTTGGGTGGCGCAGCAATTTGTATGCTTTTTGCATGTTGTATTGCTTGTTGGCCTTTTTTGTGCGCCACCTTTTTGACATTATCAATGTTTTTAGATGTATATTGACTGGGAGCAATTTTTGTAATTTGTATGCTTAGTTGTGCAATTGCCAATTTAGTCATGTTTTGTATTCAGTGGTCCCAGCCATGATAACATTTTGTCCGTTACGTAATTCTATGTTTCTTTGTTTTGGCGTCATTTGTTTTCACATCGATAATAAGAGATATAATCACTAAAAACGATATTGTTTCTTCATTATATATATATACTTCCCGAGTTGGGACAAAAACCGAGCTTCGGAATGTCAGAGGCCTGTCTCATTGGATGGCTTATCTCAAATTTGTTGAATATAAATCTGTTTTTAAGGTTAGGATCCCAGTATAGGTTCGGTAACTCATATTCATCCATTTCATTGTCTGGGATATTAGATGTATTTAAAACGGAAACGTGATTTTGAAGCAAGTTCGTTTGAAACACTGTTGTAATAATGAGCCTTGTTCCAAGCTTACAAGCGATGCTTGATAAGGCTCTACTTTTGCAGTGACTGTTTGCTGTAACAATAGGTGATTTACGAGCACCTGCTCACGGAGACGCCCCCAACACTAACTGAACCAACGTGGTACCTTATGGCAATCCGTGAAATATCATACATCGTGATATCGGCTTTCCAGTAATCGGGGTATCGAGTTTCATTTTAATTTTATTTACACGTGTGTGAAGTTGTTAGTTTTTTCGTATCTTTTGTGATCATTGGTCGCATATTGAAATGTTTACTTTGAAAATTTTTAGCGTCGTTTTGCTTTTGCTTGGCAGCGAACTAATCCAAGGTAATCATTTATAGAATCATTTACTAATTCGGAAAAAATGAAGCAATGATGTAATTAATCATTTATCATAAATAGATATGATTTAGTTCCATGTAAGTAGCGGTCTCGGTTTAAAAAATATCATGTAGTTTCTAATTTAACGAGAAAATTAACAGAAATGGAGTTTAGCTATATAATAAAGGCGTTATTGAACTTATGTTAGAGAACAATGGCACTTGCTCGGTCGCGATTTTTTAAAAACCCAATTCGGCCAATATTCACTAATATAAGTTCTATCACCATATGATACTATATAGTTTGAAATATCATTACTGGTGTATTGCTATCTAATCTACTAAATGTGTTACATGTAAATGTTGGAATAATTTATCATAAATATGTCCTTATACAATGTAATAAATGTTTGGATAACTTATGCAAACATTTGCCGTATACAACATGCTAATGCTTGAAAAGGTGAAGATAACAAACGGTGATCAATCTTGTAACTCCCACGAAGAATATACAAAATTAAGAGAAGAGCATCCCCTGTCGACCGGACCGGTCACACCCGCCGTGAATAGTAAGATATGTGACGATATTCTCCATGATGTTATAGTGAGATTTGTATAGATATTCTCTATGATGTTATTGTGAGATTTGTATAGATATTCTCTATGATGTTATTGTGAGATTTGTATAGATATTCTCTATGATGCTATTGTGAAATATTTGAAGATAATCTCTATGATGTGGAAGTGATGGATAGGGTAAATCTGACATTAGATTACAGAAAAGTAAATGTGATTTTATCAGAGATGGATGCCGTAAATCTAGCATTAAATTATATATGAATAGTTCATGAATAGATGCAACGTATTCAAAACATGAGCGCGAAACTTGTATTGAATAGTAAGAAATTTGATAGTTCTGGGGAAGCTCTCTATGACTTACATTGGTTACCCATCAAATCCAGAATACAATTCAAATTGTTGACTTTTATGTATAACTGTTCTGTTGGCGAAGCACCATTATATTTTACCGAACTTTTAACGAAACAGGTGCCAATTCAAAAGTTACGCTCCGCTCAATATTCTTACGGCTGCTTCAACGTTCCTTTTAATAGACACAAGACGTTCAGTGACAGAAGCTTCGGAACCGTTGGTCCTCGACTTTGGAATGATCTACCTCTAGAGATAAAACAGTCGAAATCACTGAACAGTTTTAAGGCGAAATTGAAAACTCCATTTATTTAGAAACTTTTAATATACAATTAAAAAAAAAAACATTTTAGTATCGTACTAGATATTGATTCATTTTGTAGAATGTATGTACTTGTATGTTTTATTTACTTATTTACTTACCTATCTTATGCTTCTACTATTACCTTTTATGCATATCATCTCTTTTACTATTTTATTGTACAACGCCAGTGAATACATGTATGTAAAATTAGGCGTTTCAATCAAATAAATTAGTTTCAGTTTCATGGTTGAGGGTAATACTGAAAATTTTCACCCCGAGAAAGCCATGTCAACCGAGGCCCAGCTTCCTTAGGGTATGTCCAATCCAGCCCCATATCCTGTCTTTATTTGTAAGGTTGACTACATCCTTGCTTTCCTTCGTAGTTCCTCATTTGTGATCCGTTCAGCCCATCAGATGATAAAATATGCCTGAAACATTTGCTGTGGAGTGTCTGGATCTTCTACAGGATTGCTTTAGTCGTTCTCCATGTCTTCACTCCTTATAGTAAAATGGACTTTACATTGGCGTTAAAGATCCGCAGTTTGGTGGACATGTGACTGCCCGTTGAAGCCCAGATGTTTCTGGCCTAGCCGATTCTTGACCTGACATCCTGATCTGTGTCACCCTGTCTGACCACCACTGGTGCCACTCCGGTTAAACGAAGGACTCAACTTCTCTGGTGAGCTCTCTACCAACTGTGAGCTGTGATTGGGCAGTCATGTTGATCTTCATCAGTTCTGTTTTCTCCAGGTTGTTCTTGAGACACTGATCAGATACTGCTGAAGTTGCGAGGTGAGATGTTTGTTCTGCATCTGACCACAGTTGTGCAAAAGGAGGGCCAGGTCATCAGCGAAGTTGAGGTCATCAATCTGTGTCCGGAGTGTCCACTGTATGTCATTGTTCATGCCTGTTGTGGTGGTCCTCATGATCCAGTCAATGGCCAGGAGGAAGAGGAAAAGCAACAATAAACATCCTTGTCGAATTCCTGTCTTTACTACGAAACTCTTGGACAACCAACCAGGATGTGCAACCCTGTATGTCATGCCTTGGTTGGTGCCATGAATTAGGAGAGACAAGCTTCTCAGTTACTCCATAGTGCATCAGTAGCTTCTACAGTGTCTCTTGGTCCACGCTATCGAATGCTTTCTCATAGTTAATGAAGTTGACATAGAGGTAGTGACATCCCCTCCAGCTACTGTTCTATGATGATACACAGTCTGGCTATCTGATCAGCACATGACCTGTTGCACTGAAAACCAGCTTGCTGATCGCAGAGCTTGGGGTCCACTGCCTCTTTTATCCTCTCGAGAAGGATCCTGTTGAGGGCCTTTTGGGGCACTGACAGGAGCATGATTCCATACCAGTTGCTGCAGTCCCTCATATCTCCCTTCTTTGGCAGCTTGAAGAGAATGCCTCTTTCCGCACCGCTTGTCTGCTGGAACCCATTGGAGAGCTTCTTGGTGACCATATACAGTTCTCGCTTCTCCACGTCTGCTTCGTACTTAGATATTTTACTGCAAATAAATTCCGGCGGCAAACTAACAACTCAACTTTATGACAAACGGGATAATTTCAATTTCTCCATCGTCAACTTCCCTTATTTATGTGGCAATATTCCATCATCACCTGTATATGGTGTTTATATCTCCCAACTGATTCGATACGCAAGACCTTGTTCTGCATATGATCAGTTTTTAAATCGAGGAGGGCTACTGACAAAGACGTTAATGTTACGGGGGCTTATACAGTCTCGTCTAAAGTCAGCATTTCGAAAATTTTATGGTCATTATAACGATCTAGTTTGACAGTACAACTTACCATTAAGTCAAATGCTATCTGATGTGTTTCATACCAATTGTTAGGCCTTTCTTGACACACTGATTCTGACTACGGAATGGTCCGTTTACCTGATAGGAATATAGGGCTCACGGCGGGTGTGACCGTGGTGAAAATGTACTTCAAGAAATTCTACAAGATTTCAAAATAAACTTTCTAAATAGTTCCTATAATGATGATGAAACCAATCAATACTCGATAACCACAATCGAGCCGCTCAGTTGTCAAGAGTAAATGGGGCCTCCGTGGCCGAGTGTTTAGAGCATTGCGCTCAAAATCACATGGCCTCTCACCTCTAGTCGGCGCGGTTTCGATTCTCTCTCGCGCCGATATATGTGAGAAAGTTTGTCAGTTTACTTTCGGAAGGTCAGTGGTCTCTTCCCGGGTAAATTGTATCGGAGTTCTCTCATCCTCCAATAAAAACTGGACGCCACCAGATAGTTGAAAAATTGTTGAGTGTGGCGGAAAACAACAATTAATCAATCAATCACGTGTAAATAAAAGCAAAAGACAGGGTATACCCCTTGTTTGTGTTGCCAAATCAACTCTGGACTTACAAAAATAAAGCAAAAAGCTTTTGAAATACTGGCACATTCTCCAGAGAGACAAAGACGCTGCCTATAGTCTCATACAAATGCAATGAAAATGTAGGGGATGTGCTGACATCCTCTATTATAAATATTCAAATTACATGAAAATTGTAAAGCGCACATACACTACTGATGAGGCGGTTTTGCTTGCAGCTAAAATTCAATCTATCGATCACTCAGATTAATTATATGTAGCTCAATATTATAACCTCTTATCAAATCGCCGAAACACAAGTGATTGTGGAGGTGAGTGACTGATAGGAGCCATATAATTTCTTATGATTTACGAACCAATTAAAATAAGAAAGGGTTGCCAATAAGACTTTTTCTTTCCATATTGTAATTTGATACCACCTTTAGATGTAGTGTGTACATGAAATTCATCCTGACATCTTACACACACAACATGGGTGTACAGTGTACATAAAACTCATCCTGACAACTTACACACGTAACATTAGTGTACATGAAATTCAACATTACAACTTACACACACAACATTGGTGTACAGTGTACATGAAATTCAACATGACACTTTACACACACAACATTGGTGTACATGAAATTCATCCTGACATCTTACACACGTAACATTGGTGTACAGTGTACGTGGAACTTTGCAATGACACTAAACACTTGAACTAATATGTGTAAAGTGTCAGTAGGTTTTCAGTGAAACGTTGTACATGCTGCACACAAAACCTTAGTGTAAAGTGACGACCGCTGTCGGCCATCGTATGTATTGGATAAAATGTTATCTGGCGCGTTTCATACCAATTCTTGGGTCGTTTTTACACACAGATTTTGACTACGGATTACTCCATTTACCTGATCAAGAGGCTGGTATTACTGGTCGACAGGGGATGCTTACTCCTCATAGGCACCTGATCCCACGTCTGGTATTGCCAGGGGTCCGTGTTTGCCCATCTCTTAAATTTGTATTTGAGATTGATCATTGTTCGTTATCATCACTTTTTCATGAAACACGTCAGACAACATTTAACCCAGTGAATAATTTATTACAAATATACTCATATACAACGTACTAAATGTTTTGAATATACTCATATACATAAACAATGTACTAAATGTTTGAATAATTCATTACAAAGCCAGAAAATGTAGGTACCCCTACAGAAGACTGGGTAACAACTGCTATTACTTCAGCAGAGACCACGCCTCCTGGGACGAGGCTTATGTAAGTCTTTCATACAATACGTTTATAGTAGAAGTTATGGTTAATCTTATAGTACTGATTGTAATACTACTTAATATCAAATTGCCAGGTATTCTGACAGTGTTACTTAAAGCAATTTAATACTTATCCCCTACCGGCTCAGAAATCGTCAAAAAAAATATTACTGATAAACTAGATGTTTGGCGAAGGAGCAATTACTGCCTATGTTTACTACGTTTGTTTGTTTTACGTCACGTCGAGAATTTTTCATTCAGATTAAGACGTCACCAGCTTAGGTGAAGTACCACAAATTTAGACTTATGCTTAGAGCTCAGGGTCATAGCAGCGAGGGTTCTGTAATGTTACAACGCCTATCGGGACACGGGACCTCAGTTTTTAGGGTCATATACAAAAGGGCCGAATTTAACTTCTAAATAACAAACGTTTAGCGAAAGAGCAATTCCTACTATGTTTACGTCTAAGGTTTGACGCAGCCATGTCACGAGCGGGTCTTAAACTCACGATCTCCCGGTTACGAAGCAAACGCTCTAACACTGAGCTACCGCAACCAGTCATGTTTACTAGGTCTGAAGTTTGACGCGGTCATAGCATGAGCGGGCTTGATCCTTCTGGTTACGAAGAGAATGCTCTAACCACTGAGCTGCCGATATAGGAGTCTTAGTTGCATTAAAACTTGAGGGTTTTCACATGAAAATTCCCAAAATGTATTCATTCCATATGAATTTTATATTAACGTTTCTAATTTCATTACACAACAGTTTTCTACGAGTAAATAAAAGCCGATAGTCTATTGCAAAGTGAAATAATTCTTAGCTTGGAACAGCTTCTTCTGTTTAGTTTTTAAAATGATTGTCAAAATAATCTTCAGCAACCAAATTTATTTAATTTTACAGTTATCAAGCCTTCTAGATATGTGTATCTTTCCCATGGCATTTAAACCATGAATGGCGATTTTTTTATTTATTTTTTTTTGTTGTTGTTGTTGTTGTTGTTTTTTTTTGTTTTTGTTTTTTTTTTTTTTTTATTAGATTTGATTTTGTAGATTTCATTGGCTATAGGAGTATGAGAATTATCAAACATTTTTTATTAATTCTAATATACTTGAATAGTCAATCCCATATTTGTGTAGCATTATCTCATAATCACCTCCATGTGGTGTTTATATCGCACAACTGATTCGATATTCGAGAACATGTTCTGCATATGATAAATTTTTAAATCAAGTCAGGTCTGACAAATAAGTTAATGTTACAGGGGTTTCAACAGTCTCGTTTTACCCCCCCCCCCTCCTTCACTTGAAGTCACCATATCAAACATATGGACTACCCATATGAGACGAAGATAATCTCTACCGATTTGGGGGTCAAAAGATCAAAAATCAAGTGTATTGGACATTGAAATAGCGAAATGGTTTCCGAGCTTTCACGTGTTATCTTTTTCACACCAAGAGACACCATATAACACCTATGAACTACCCATGTGACATAAATGATCCCTACCGACTTTGGGGTAAACAAATCAAAGGAACACCCTTTGGGTTTGGAAAATTTGGGGTGAGTGGGGAGTCTTCGTAAGCAGTGCTAACAGTACCTCTTCTTTAATATCAGCATTTAGCAAATTCTATGGCCATGATAATGATCTAATTCGCAAATACAAGTTATCACTAGTTGAATGCTTTCTAACGTGTTTCAAAACAAATGCAAGGCCGTTCTTTACACGCTGATTTTGACTACGGATTACTCTGTTTGCCTGATCAAGCGATAGAACTCAAGGTGGATGTGACCAGTTATCAGACGATGCTTACTTTTCCTTATCAATTGATCCCACCCACCTCTGTAATGTCCAAAGGCCCGTGTTTGCCCAACTCTTAAAATGATTTATGATATTGATCACTGTTCGTTATCTTCATTTGCTCATTGATCACTGTTCGTTATCTTCATTTGCTCATTGATCACTGTTCGTTATCTTCATTTGCTCATTGATCACTGTTCGTTATCTTCATTTGCTCATTGATCACTGTTCGTTGTCTTCACTTGTTCATTGATCACTACTCGTTGTCTTCACTTGGTCATTGATCACGGTTCGTTGTCTTCACTTGGTCATTGATCACGGTTCGTTGTCTTCACTTGGTCATTGATCACGGTTCGTTGTCTTCACTTGGTCATTGATCACGGTTCGTTGTCTTCACTTGTTCATTGATCACGGTTCGTTGTCTTCACTTGTTCATTGATCACGGTTCATTGTCTTCACTTGGTCATTAATCATTGTTCATTATCTTCACTTGGTCATTGATTATTGCTCATTGAAATCCCTGTAATAAATTTCGCAATAACAGAGTGATATGACTTGTCTGAATTTAAATTATATCTTCACAGATAAACTGTGTTCACAAAGGTGGATATTTGGCGAACTTGGAAACTCTTCATGAATACCTGATTATTAAGCATGCTCTCACCGAGATAAAAAGTGGTAATTTATATTTTTGAGTCAGCTAATTCTACCTGTTTTATATACGTGTATTCTTACAAATTAAACAATGCACGATCTTTTTGCAACCTATAGACTAGGGAAGACAAAAAGTGTTGACATGTGCATGTATGATTACAGAATTTTAAATTTCTATCAGTGAACTTCTGTAATAACATTTTCCTTAAACATAGAACTTGATGTCAAACCATCTGTGTGTGTGTGTGTTTGTGTGTGAGTGTGAGAGAGAGAGAGAGTGTGTGTGTGTGTGATATTTTCTATAAAGAGAAATTTTCCAAGCGTCATCACAGCTATATTACAAAGTGTCAAAATTTATTTTCTAGATCTATTTGTGTTTGGGTAAAAATCAGTTGTTAAAATCAGAGGAATTGTAGACTGTCTTTTTTTTTATTATTATTAAAAGGTCAAAGTTACGCCATTGGAGGACGAAATTTTAATCGCGAGAAAGGTGGTGGAGACTGGAGGTGGGTCAGACGCAACGAGACTTCTAAGATGTCCTACTTTGCGTTTGGGCCAGGTCAACCAGACGGTACCAAGAAGTTCCCACAGCTTTGTCTTTGGCTGTACGCTAATTACCAATATCAGTTCGTAGACCACTTCTGCACCAGTGCCACGCGATACATATGTGAAAAATAAAGATCTCTAACGGCGTACTCTTGAAATTTGTGTTGATGCATAGAGATTTGCTGGGTGTGTGTATTAATTGAGGGGGAAATTAATTAGAATTCTGAGCTCTGATCAGCTGATCGATTAGCTGAACCCACTTACTAATTATTACATGTACTTACTGAATTATTATACCCACACATTCTGAAGAAAGTTCGGGTATATCTCTGGGGCCCTCATGAATTGACCCTCACTATTCTATATATAGATGGTGTCCATTTGAATGAGACAAAAAGTTTTTGACGCGCCCCTGTGTAATTATATATATAGATGGTGTCCATTTGAATGAGACAAAAAGTTTTTGACGAGCCCCTGTGTAATTATAGATATAGATGGTGTCCATTTGAATGAGACAAAAAGTTTTTGACGAGCCCCTGTGTAATTATATATATAGATGGTGTCCATTTGAATGAGACAAAAAGTTTTTGACGAGCCCCTGTGTAATTATATATATAGATGGTGTCCATTTGAATGAGACAAAAAGTTTTTGACGAGCCCCTGTGTAATTATATATATAGATGGTGTCCATTTGAATGAGACAAAAAGTTTTTGACGAGCCCCTGTGTAATTATAGATATAGATGGTGTCCATTTGAATGAGACAAAAAGTTTTTGACGAGCCCCTGTGTAATTATATATATAGATGGTGTCCATTTGAATGAGACAAAAAGTTTTTTGACGAGCCCCTGTGTAATTATAGATATAGATGGTGTCCATTTGAATGAGACAAAAAGTTTTTGACGAGCCCCTGTGTAATTATAAATATAGACGGTGTCAATTTTAATGAGACAAAAAGTTTATGACGAGCCCCTGAGGGTATATTTTGTTGCCCTTGTCCGTCCGTCTGTCTCACTTTTTTCTTCCTACAACTCTTTTATTTTAAGCAATAACCAATTAATCTTTTGGAATATGATAGGGGGTGTCTTGCAGATGTACAATAAGATTTTGGAACCTGGGGGTAAAAAAATAACATTTTTCTACAAAAACTTGGTTTCCATAATACCTCTTATATTTTACACAGTATCCAAATAATCTTTTGGAGGATAATTGGCGGTGTCTTGTAGATGTGCAGTAAAGATTTGGATTTTCATTTTCACTTTGGGAGCCAAATTGAAGAGGGAGGGAGTTTCGGAAAAACAAAAGTTTTTCTACAAAAATCTGGTTGCAAGAACTCCTCTTACATTTTACGCAATAGCCAAATCATCTCTGTAGATATGCAGCAAGGTTTGAAAGTTTTCATTTTCACTCTGGAGCACAAATGGGGTTCATAAAACATTTTTCAACAAATAATAATACTAAAAATAATGATAATAATCAAAAAACCACCAAAATCCCTGGTTCCCATAATTCCTTGGAAGATAATTGGTGGTGTCCTTTAGATGTGCAATAAGTTTTCAGAATTTTCTTTTTCACCTTGATGGCAAATGGGGTTGGGAAAACGACGAACAAAAACCTGGTTCATTGCATTGTGTCATGTGCAACAAGAAAATATTGCCTTATGGGTTAGAATCTCAACCATTTTAAAGATATTTGAACGATAAAAAATAATAGGTTTTGGGGGTGACCCAAGGCACTTGCCCATCAGAATACTCGATGCATCTTTATATGTCCAGCAGGAATATGAAATATGTATAGTTTAAGGGTCATGATCTCATATGTTTTAAATATATTTCAACAATTGTGAAATAGGGTTTGGGATGATGGCAGGGCACTTATCTCACAGGATACTCAAAGCATCTTGCTATATGCAACAAGAATATCTCCATAAGGTATAGGGTATGTTAAATGGTAAGTGTTGGGCATCTGTGGTGATTTCAGAGTTCCACGTTTGTTCTACACATAATTTTGTACTCTGTATTATGAGAATGATCATCACTATGTTATCTTCACTTTTTCATTTTAGAAATGAACTGAACCTGCAGCTATTTCAACAACTGCAACTAATTTCAACATGGACTCACAACATTCATATTCAATTTTAAATGTTTGATAACATTGTATAACAATGTTAATTTCAAGAGTTTCAGTATTTCATTAATATTTGATATGCAAAGTCAAAACTAATGCCAAGATACTATGAATTAAAGTCAGAAGGTTTATTAAATTAGACTATTTTACATCAAATTTGTTGTACATAAATTATGGATATTTCATTCCTCAAATTATAGCAAACATATATTTGAAAAAGTTTATCAAGAGCAAAAAGGTCATATTCATCACGATTCTGTTGAAGGTTATTGCTTTATTGATATATTAATTTAGCAATAAAAAACGTAATTATTTGAAAATGTCCTCATCTCAATTATTGTGCCCTATGTCGTTTAGCAATACATGCATGCTATAAACTTGATTGATGCACATTCAATTGATGCCTGTAATAACAGGACATATCATTAAATCAATTAGAGAAAGAATAATGAAGTTCGTTAATTTGGTGATCCATTTAAAACGAATCATCAGCAGTTTGATGACGGTGTTACTATTATTATATTTTTTTTTTTTTGCTTTATCCATCAAATTTTTCATACTGAACAAAGAAGTCTGAAATTATATGCTGCAATTACTGCTGCCAAATCAGCTCTCTCAATTTTTTTCCCCTATTATTGCTGCACTCCTCAGACTCCTCGACAAATGATTTTTTTTATATTAGTGAAATACCCAATTATGAAGGAGAGGTGAAGTCAACGCCAAGCGCTATCACTCGAATTAAATCTTCTCATTTTAAAACTGTTTATCTATTGCACTAGTGTAAACCACAGTTACTATCATAAACTTAAACTACTTCATTTGTAACCTTGGTGCAAGATGGTAAAATGTATAACTACTGATTAAATTCCTCATTTCTTTTCAAACAAAACTACGAGATGGAAGTGTTTCTTTATCAAAATAAAAACTCTACTTTTATATTTCTTAAATACATGTAGTTTTACAACATATTGAAAACTAATTGTTTGTCCGCCAGCACTTCACTATAAGTGAATTTCACTGTACATAAATTTTAAAGAGTTTGATTTTCTGTTCTAATTTAGAAATTCAGAACAGATCATTTGGAGTTCTCATAATGCTATTCATCAAATATTGCATCACCATTATTGTAATGAAAGCCCCTGGAAGCTCCTGGTTTCTATAGAGTTTATAGGGCATGAAATGATTCTCCTAAGAAGTAATTTTCACTATTTTTATTGAGGTAAAATTAATAAAACAATACAATTCTATGGGTTATATAAATAAATATAAGTCCTCCCTAAAAAAGTAACATTAAATCAAAAGATCTTGTCAATTATTTCTCTAAGAGTGAAAAAAAAAAAGATTGCTTCTTTGATGATTAACATTATATTTTTTCTAAACAAGAGACCATGATTACCTTAAATTTGAAAATTTTAGACAGGGTGTGTGTGTGTGTGTGTGTGTGTGTGTGTGTGCACCCCCTTAAATCTGCCACTGACATTACACTGTTACATTATTCAACACATCATTTATGCCCTATCACATGTACATATGTACCACACATTCGCTGTAGAGGAGATGGTGCTATATAACACTCGCAGAACACGGATATGGGACTCTACATCGGCCCTGCACTGATTTGAGAATGCATGGTCCTAATTATCAATTTACCGGTAAATTCATCAAATTCAAGAGTCATCTGGTTGGAACAATTCTAGGTTTACACATATCCACTTTGGCAGTTTGGATGTGGAAGGCTGGAGCAACCCACGCACCACAAGGACACCTCTCCCCATACCAGATAAAGGAACCAATCTTACAACTACACTTAGGACAGGCCAATTTCCCTTCCAGGTCCTGGACAGACCTAGCCATCCATCTAACTGGCTCGATGAAATACGACAAATCACACACTTTCTCTTCTTGGTCATGAGCTCTTTCTACTGTCACAGAGGACACCTTCCCTCTCCAGTCAAAAGCCGCTTCTCCATCACCAGCCGTGTGCTTCAGAATCCCAGACTGCTTAAACAGGGGATGTCTGCACTTACGACACTTATACACCACAGCGTCCTTTTTCATTTCTTCAGCTGTTTCAAAGTAATCCATCTGTAACTTGGATCGCTCCTCTGGAGTTGATCCTTGTAAATTTGTGGCTAGTTGCTTTAGCTTGTATTGCCTGTACTTTTCGTGAGTTTTATCTACTACACAACCCATTTCTTCAAATAAAAGCAGCTGAGAAACAAATCCTTCATTAGGACACACCATGAGTCGTCTACTCTTCACCCGTTCTAATGACTCATCATAGGAAGCTTTGTTCTTATTCATTAAATAAGCTATCACTATGGTGGCACTTCTAGAACATCCCATCATGCAATGGACCAGAACACTTCCTCCAGCATCTGAGGCATCATCTATGAAATGGAAACATTCCTCAAAATGGCTGAGAAGGTCAGTAAATTCAAGGTCAAGGCCATACACAAATTTATACTTGTATTTTTCTGTGATGCTTCTGTGTAAGGGGACATTGTTGATGGTGAGGATGTGGGTAATGTTGTTCTGTTTCAGTTCATCGGTTCTGTGTACAGCTCGCTCTGGTCCAATGTACATATTGTCCACTATGTGACTGATATCTGAATCCGTGGATCCTGCCATTCTGTATAGAAAAGAAAAGCAATCGTAAAATGAACAGTTGAATAAAAATTTGGGAGAAAAGAATTCATATTTGTTCATGCTGTATTTGTTTTTTGAAAAGGTTATTTAATTCATTGTTAATTGCTGTCAAACAAGTAAAAGCAATAGTTGCAAACAATCAATGAATATGCTAAAGCTTGATTCTTTTTGGATTGAATATATATACATATACATATTTAACAGACAATCTCTGTGATACTATATACTAATAAAGATTCCTTTCTATATTTCTTTGCAATGTTAAAAATCCCTTCCCATTAGTATTAGTGTTTAATACTATATGCAGGCTTTTTCCTTTGATGGCTTATCTAGTGATTATACAGTAACGGTACACATGTGAGACTCTAACAGTAGACTAGAAACTCTAACGGTAGACATTCACTAAGATAGAGACTGTACCAGTAGACATCCACTATGATAGAGACACTAACAGTAGACATTCACTAAAATAGAGACTCTAACAGTAGACGTCCATTACAGATAGAGACTCTAACAGTAGACATTCACTAAGACAGAGACTCTAACAGTAGACATTCACTACAGATAGAGACTCTACCAGTAGATTTCCACTACAGATAGAGACTCTACCAGTAGATTTCCACTACAGATAGAGACTCTACCAGTAGATTTCCACTACAGATAGAGACTCTAACAGTAGATTTCTACTACAGATAGAGACTCTAACAGTAGATTTCCACTACAGATAGAGACTCTAACAGTAGATTTCCACTACAGATAGAGACTCTAACAGTAGATTTCCACTACAGATAGAGATTCTACCAGTAGATTTCTACTACAGATAGAGACTCTAACAGTAGATTTCCACTACAGATAGAGACTCTAACAGTAGATTTCCACTACAGATAGAGACTCTAACAGTAGATTTCCACTACAGATAGAGACTCTAACAGTAGATTTCTACTACAGATAGAGACTCTAACAGTAGACGTCCATTACAGATAGAGACTCTAACAGTAGATTTCCACTACAGATAGAGACTCTAACAGTAGATTTCCACTACAGATAGAGATTCTAACAGTAGACGTCCACTACAGATAGAGACTCTAACAGTAGACATTCACTAAGATAGAGACTCTACCAGTAGACATTCACTACAGATAGAGACTCTAACAGTAGACTTCCATTACAGCTTTCATAGTGTAATCTCTCTTGCTTTAATGCTTGTAGATAATTATAGTAAAAAGTTTGGTTTATGACTTCAACTTCATCCAAATTTAATCAAAAGGTAAAACATAATTTGATTTGTTAATATACTTAAATTTACATCTAACACCCAAAAAGTTGAAAAATGCTACCAAGAAAAAAATCCTCACTTTGAAAAAGGCTAAACTTTTCATAACCAGAATTAGCCAGTGGAGTGTACAGATGAAGCTGAACATGATGGGAATTAAAGACGAGAAGGAGGTGACAATAAAATCGATGAAAGTTGAAAAATCTAACTTGAACTGGATAAAAGTTGGTCATGGTTAGGCATGAGATGTACTGCTGCAGCAATTCACACAAAAATATGACTAGAACTGGACAAAAGAATGTTTTATGTATCTTCTGGGGTCACTTTCCCACTAGTTTTAAATGCTTGTCACTTAATAATTTCTGTATGGTGCATTAATTTTAGAAAGATCACACTGACACTACCTTAGCAATGTGTCATAGTCACACTAAGCCCTTTTGCTTATCTTAATTTTTTGGAGTTCTTCCTCTTTTGAATTTAAGACCAAGCTAGACAGGTGCTGGATACATGAGACACGAGCAGTATCCGTGACACACGAGCAGTATTGGACCTGACCAACGCAAGCGGTAATGTGCACAAGAAGATTCCAACAAGCCTAATCTTTTTCATGTAGAAGAGGAAGGCTTACATAGGTATCAAATCAAATGAAAAATAATGGTCAATATCCAATTTCGTAGAAATCTAATGAGAATATTTTATATATAAGTAAAGTGCATATCATGTATGACAAAAATATAAACGTACAAAGAAATAAATACTTACATAAATGAAAGAGTTTAAGGATGAACACAATCACAGAGGAAATTCGAACCACTCATATGGTCGACTGAGGTATAGAATTTAAAGTAATACACTGTTTTGGTTTATAGACAATCTGCTTGTGTCTGTCGGAGTATTATGACAACACAGTAAATTTTGTACTGATCCAAAGACACGAAAAAACAGAAATTACGGGTTACTCCTCAAACGACGATGTTACTCAACATGTTGTCATTTTATTTGTGGAACTCTTTTGTGTGTGAAGTACGAAAAACCTATTTCCAATGAAACGCAAGAGGAGTTGGGAGAACACCGGGAAATACGGTTGCTAGTCATAAAACATGACATCTTACCAGTTTACTTCAGTATTTACTTCATTCACACTATTGTGCTGAATTGGGATGTTGAACTGTGTTGAAATTTGTGAGAGAATAACGAAAGTTTCAGGTAAGCTTATAAAGGTGACACTAGCTTATTGGCCTTCAGGGATGGGGTAATCGTAATCAGCTGTAATCGATTACAGGTTGATAAGTAATCAGTAATCATTCATTCTTCTGATTACAAGTAATCGTAATTTAATCGATTACTCTGAAAAAAAAAAGTCCTGTAATCATGGTTACTTTTATGATTACAATGGTAGAATTATAACTCATTGGTGATGATCAGTGAATAAGGTTCAGTTTTCAAGATTGCTAGCATTATTCCTTTATTGCCCTTGGGGTTAAATTTATGTCCACTCACCATGCAGTGAGAGAATCCTGCTGATACTAGCTATCCAACAGTCATTACTTGTGGGCACATTAGATTGATTGATTTTTTTTTTGTTTACGTCCTATTGAGAGTTTTTCACTCATATTGAGACGTCACCAGCTGTACTGTAGGTGAGGTACCACAGATTTAGACCTATGCTTACCACTCAGGGCCTTAACAGTGAGGGTTCTCTTATGTGCCAACGCCTACTGTGACATGGGACCTCCGCTTTTAAGGTCATATCCGAAAGACCTGTGATTCTCATTTCTAAATGCTGAGTGTTTGGCGAAGGAGCAATCACTACCTATTTTTGCGTCTTAGATTTGACATGGCCAAGGCATGAGCGGAGCTCAAACTCACGATCTCCCAGTTATGAAGCAAACACTCTGTAACCAGGACATTAGAAAACAATTCACCTACTGTGCTTTTATATATGTATTTATGATGCCCTACAGCATTTTATGCATTATTTCACCTGTTTTAAACAAAAGGTTTTGGTTTTATAGTGGCGTTTACAAACGACCATCACTTGGCCATTTCCAGTGCATAATCAGAAGACAAATCAAGTGACATCATGTGTTCAGATTCCAGATCAGTGGTCCTGTGTATTTTGTTACTACGGTAACGTGTCATAAGTGTAAGAGAAATAAATATATCGAACACCTCATGTAATTCATTGTTTTAATTATCGTCTTTCAAACTCAAATTTAGACAGTTGTATCTGAGTTATATACATCATGTTTGGATTCCCTTCACACATGCGGGGCTAGTTATACAGTCTGTCTACTTTCCCTCTTGAGCAGTGAATGCACGGTGAGCAAATGGTGAACAAACGCAGAGCGATAGATGAGCGAACTCTGAACGCAAAGTTTATGATGAGCATATTGTGAACGCAAGATGATCTAACTATTTGGAATATATACAATTTTTCCATTGGAATATTTCATAATCAGATAAGAAAAATTATATGTATATTTATTCATTGAGTAAATAATAGAATAACACAGAATCTTGAAACTGCATGTTCGACATTTCTGAATATATTTAGTTTAAGCGAAGCATACTATATTGCTGTACAAGTAATGAATGTATATTTCTCATGAAATGAGTGTAATTTTACATCAATGCATGCAGCAATCATACACAAACAAAAGCAATTTTCATATTTACATTGTGTGCAGTATTACATGTAGAGATATACATGTAAAAGTAGAAAAGAATTCATATTTAGTATTATATTTAGAATTCTTAATGGGGACTACTAAACATAGTACGCTAGAGTACTTTGGAGTACTCTAGAATACCATGTTAAAATTTTTTATTCTAATACAATCTGATTGTTTATATAGGTATACCACTTAAGAAAACATTATAAAATAGTGTTGCAATATTTGTCAAAAGTATTTGCTTTTAGCAATATATCGACCAGTAAACAACATTTATGAAAGATTTATGGTATCCTGATCTCGAATGTTACTATTTTGTTTTGAGAAGTATTTAGCGATGTGACATATTACATCAGCAATTAATTCCATCGACATGTATAACTGAGAGATACTTCTGTATACATTCCTTTTTCATTTTCTCGTTGGAATGAATATCGCTCCTTTTGTATTCATGTTCTTAATGACAATGCAAAGACTGAACAATGAACGAACGATAAATGCACGGTGAACGATTTGTGAATGCAAAACTGAACAGAGAGCACATGGTGAATGAACGGTGAATGCATGGTGAAAGCAGTCAGTGAACGGAAAAATTGTAAAGCAGAATGTTTCAGGTGCGTAACAGACTTAACAAGTGCAACTGTATGTATGGCTTCCCACTTATTTACTATTAAAAATAATCTTCTCACTGTTTTCTTTTAGATGCAAATGTTTTCAAGTATGTAATTAAGAGAACGTTAATAACTTTATAAACTAATCATCTGCCATATAAGAATATGCTGGACCATGCAGCTTTAGATATTGGCATCATTTTATAAGATATTGTCTGAAACAGACGTATAAAAACACTAGAGCAATAATTTATTGATTGATTATATATTGTTTAACGTCCCGCTCAAGAATTTTTCACTCATATGGAGACGTCACCATTGCCGGTGAAGGACTGCAAAATTTAGGCCTATGCTCGGCGCTTATGGCGTTTGAGCAGGGAGGGATCTTTATCGTGCCACACCTGCTGTGGCACTGGGCCTCGGTTTTTACGGTCTCATCTGAAGGACTGCCCCATTTAGTCGCCTCTTACGACAAGCCAGGGGTACTGAGGATCTATTCTAACAACCCGAATCCTCACAGGGATGCAATAATGTAACATTGTTGTCTGATTCTGGAAAAAAAGCTGTACTGACTTACAAGCAGGTGAATAGCAAATCCCTTCAAAATGACCTTTAAAAAATATAACCGACTTATTGGTGAACCGAGTTGTAACCAAGTATATATGATAGTTCAATAAAAGTGACTTCAATATAAGTAGAGTCCACTGTGCATGAACCAGTAATGCAATGTCTTCATTATAAGGGAACTGTGTTCATGATTGATTTCATCTCTCAGATATCCTGTTTAAAAACCACGCATTTTGATGTCTACTGTCAGAAAACTTCGATTCAACCTTTGGTTATTTAGTTGTTAATATTATGATATACGTTTCATACATTATTGACGTCTCCAATCTTCTAGAAAGTATGTTATCTACTATAAAAGGGCATTAGAGATGATAGGATTGGTATGAAATATTCACACATTAATAAGGTATTTCAACACTCCTTAGATAAATGAGGTTCTTATTTCATTACCAAATGAAATATTTATGCACTAAATGATAATAATGAAAAATTATAGCAGAAGAATTATGAAATTTTTAAAAAATATATTTGTAAAATATTAAATTTTTTATTCTTGTAATTTAAATTATAAAAAAAATTGCATGTGTTTATATATAATTTTTACCTTAGTAAGTAACAAATACAAAATTTCTATATATAAAAAAAGTAAGAACTTGTAGATTTTTTATGATGTTCAAAAGTACCCCTCCCTATATAATTCAAAACATTTACAAATTTTCCTCACTGTTTTGGACTTAGATGAAAAATTATGATAATAAATAACATTCCATATGGAAAATTGTATTCATTTTACTCAGAAATTTCATCAGTTTTGAAAAAAAAAAAAAAAGTTTGTTTGTAACAAGTGTCATTAAAAAAAAACTGGTGAGGTTTTGTTAACCACAACTTTGTTGTACGTAAAGGATATGGTAATGTGACCATTTATAGGTAGTGTTGGACAGGAATATTGACTGTCGGAAATCTGTCATAAACAGATCATTCTGACCAGCCTGAGGTGAATAATTGAGTGATTACAGTGACTGGGAACAATATTGACCCAGAATAGACAGGTAATTTACTATTTTAGAAAAGTACCATGTTATAAATAATTATGATAACCTAAATGCTCTAAAGAATGCACTTAAAATGAAAATATTTAATATCATTTTAAATTACAACAAGAGGTATTCAAACTGCAAGTCAACATAACAATCTGTACTATAGATGTATTCAAACTTGCTATGTGTACTGTGAAACTTGCTATGTGTACTGTGAAACTTGCTATGTGTACTGTGAAACTTGCTATGTGTACTGTGAAACTTGCTATGTGTACTGTGAAACTTGCTATGTGTACTGTGAAACTTGCTATGTGTACTGTGAAACTTGCTATATGTACTGTGAAACTTGCTATATGTACTGTGAAACTTGCCCATTTTTCTGGATGATGATGTAAGTAGATACTCACTGGAAATATGATATGCATATTATTCACATGATATAAAGGCAAATTGATCTATTTATTTATTTTAATTTGACCAAACATGTCAATATATAACCTCATGAAGCACAATATTACAAAACTTGAATCTTAATGGAGGGATTTATTGTGGATTTGATTGACATCTACATAAACATGTAAATCTGGGTACAAGATATTCTATTCTTTTTTAATGACAGATGCCATCTGCTGCAAATTAGAATAGATAATGTATATTGTAGGAAAGGGGAGGGGGGTGATCTATAATTTAAGAATTTAAGCAAAGCCTGGAATTGTTTTTCTGTAAATGTTTCCAGTATATGTGAGTGTGAAAGGTCTATGTCATTTTTATATTATTTGAAAGTGTTGAGAATTTTTATTTTAAAAAAAAAGTCAATACAATTGTAAAAGAGTTCTGAACAAAGACATGTTAGTTTATTAATAATTATAAGTATTTAGATGTTCAATACTATAACCAGCACCATGACAAGAAAACATTTAATATGACTTATTCATTTATTGCCAAGTTTTATCTCTATGATTAATTCATGCCAATCCATTTTCAAAAGTTGAAACACAGTCAGAAAAGGTAGAGGTATCATTTTAGGACATTTGTAATTTCAGTCATGCACTGATAATCTATAAAAAAAAAAAAAAAAAGTCACGAAGGTTGTGATCTCAAAGAATAAAAGTACACAAATAGCATACCTTAGTGTGAAAACAGCCTAATACTTCTTAGTTTTGTTGATTATGTCTACCTAGAAGTAATCGTTGGTTGATTATGTTTGAACAGGATATTGCATGTCAGCAACAACTGTCCTCGTACAATGCACGAGCTATTCAACAATGAGATGACAATTTTAGGATAGAGTCTCTTAGTCTTCAGATTACAATCAAAGGTAATATTTTATATGGATTGGACATCCTTACAATGTATCTTTAATTTGATTATAATCAGACAGATATCTTAATTGTGATAATCACCTGTTTCAATAGAAATCAACAGAATTCTTTTAAATGCAGAGTTCTGTATTTAGCCCCCCCCCCCCCCCCCCCCCCCCCCCCCCCCCCCCTTAAGCTTCAAGCTCAGATGAGATTTTCTGATTAAAATATAATCTGTTGTCTGTCTGTCATTTTCAAACTTTTCACAACTTGAATTCGTACAAGAGCCATTTCATCAGTTTCAGTTGAATACTTGTGTAAAGGAAATCTAAGTAAATTAACTTTGTTCAAGTGAAGGACCACAACCCCTTCCAAGGGGAGATAATTGGAATGCTTATTAATCTTCTCCTGTTCCACTGGACCAGTAAAGTCAAAACTTTTTTAAAATTATCATTTAGTTAATGATACCATGATCCTTGGAGCCTAACTGATTGGGCCAAAATGGAGTTTTAAATTTTTCATAGGAATGTAAAAGAAAATTATGTAAAAATTATTCTCTCGAGTATTACAGGATTATTATATGTCAAAGTAATATTCGTGCAACTTCATGTAGGTATCACTAATGTAAATTCAGGATTGTTCAAGCCACAAACCCTAGGACCAGGGTAGGGGGTTAAAGTTTACATAGGATTATTTAAAAAACTCCTGCTCAAACACTACTTTAGTATGAATCTTTAAATTTATTACATATTATATGTTAAATTAAACTATGTAACATGCATCTTTTACAAAGTAAAAATTTCAGTTTGTACTGTAATTGTTCACATCATACCCCCCCCCCCCCCAATTCCTTGTGTCAACACCTTTTTTGACCTTGTTACCTTGACCTTGGATTTTGACCTAGAAAAGTTAACTAGGCAATGTCTCTTAAAACTGTTTAAGGTATGGTTTTCATATTTGTATACACAAATTCCTTATTGCAAGACCTTGTGACTTGTATTATGGTTATGTTGTGACACTTTTGGAGCCACATAATGGAGTCAAAAATTTCTTGAGATTAAAGATTTGAAAAAAAAAATCTTTTCAATATCACAATAGCTAAACAGCAGGGCCAAGGTGACTCAGGTGAGCAATGTGGCCCATGGGGCTCTTGTTGGTCGGTTAATCTCCAGTGAAATATTCTTTGGTTGATATTATCCCGCAATGCTAGTTAATGAGTTTAAGTCAAAGAAAAGTTAACCTTTAGGAAATGCATGTATTTAATTATAAGCCATTAACTTAATATTTTCACTAAACATCTGATCAACCCACAGCTAAACATGTAGATTGAGTTGTGTGGTAGACCAGTTAACCTGCCAGATAAAATAGTCATCCATTTACAAACAGCTCCCTGATAATGGACACAAGAAGCAGTTTATTCTGATGACATTTTGAGTGGTTGTTTAATGCAGACACAGGAATACAGGACTGATTTTAAACTGTAAAAGTTACGCAGCATGTCTAGTGTTTCTTCATATGTCATTCATATGGTAGTTGCATATGCTGATTTTTCAGATTTCAGAGTATCAATGTTGTAGACCAGAATGAACAATGACTTCTGAAAAGTGTGAAAGCTTAGGATTTCATCACCGAGATTGCATCCAGGATCAAGTTAATGACAGGTTTTATTATTAGAACTTTGCTGTTCTCAGATGGCTCATTAGCTGTTGGATAGAGAGGCTTACTCGGTAGACAAGACAGGGTTTACTGGTGGCTGCATGTACTCATTTTTTATTGGTCCTTACACCAGAGCTTTGCTCAGTGTAGACCACACAGAAAATTAACATGAATTTCAACTCATCTCACTACAAAGTCCAGGTAAGAAAAGTCTGTATGGAATAAAGAAATTTGTAATCTATGGGATTTATAAAGAAATTTGTGATCTATGGGATTCATAAAGAAATTTGTAATCTATAGGATTCATAAAGAAATTTGTAATCTATGGGATTCATAAAGAAATTTGTAATCTATGGGATTCATAAAGAAATTTGTAATCTATGGGATTCATAAAGAAATTTGTAATCTATGGGATTCATAAAGAAATTTGTAATCTATGGGATTCATAAAGAAATTTGTAATCTATGGGATTCATAAAGAAATTTGTAATCTATGGGATTCATAAAGAAATTTGTAATCTATGGGATTCATAAAGAAATTTGTAATCTATGGGATTCATAAAGAAATTTGTAATCTATAGGATTTATAAAGAAATTTGTGATCTATGGGATTCATAAAGAAATTTGTAATCTATGGGATTCATAAAGAAATTTGTAATCTATGGGATTCATAAAGAAATTTGTGATTTACAGAATTCATAAAAAGATCAAAGATTGAGGTGCAGTTGCTGCTGCATTTTGTTATTATGGTAATGGTAGAAGTTTCAAAAAGCAAATCTTAGTAGATAGTGCATTTTCATGCAGTACACTAATTTACTATTTAACTATGACATTAATTCATCAATGACACTGTAATTTGATCAAAATTGATGGAAAACATGTCTGAGTTTTTTCTGTTGTACATGTATTGATGGAGAGTTCCTCTAATTATTAACAAAAAAAAGTCAATATTAGAAATCATAGGTAAATTTGTGTTACTTGTTCATTTTGGAATTTAAAAAAAATACATTATCATTCTGTCAATATGTTACCCTCTAAGTGGATCATAGAAAGTCTACCAGCTTCTTAAACATTAAAGAGCATTGATTTTGTGTGGTTTTATATGTGCAAGGTTAATTGAATTTAAGAGACAGGTGGTTATATAGGAAATGGTTTGGAGCTCTTACTGGCATTTAGATAAAGGAAACAGTTCTTAGTTTGACTTAAGTCTTTTGAGGTGATTGTGCCATTACATACAGTAGGAGGTATGTAGTTTGTGTAGTGTGTCTGATTCCATTCATCAACATGGACAGTGATGCATGCTGACATGGGTCCAAAACTGGGCTTGTTTTCTCTAACATTATATTTGCTGGGCCAACCAGTCACTTTGCTTTGTATAACAGGGAGGTTTTGAGTTCAAGCTCCGCTTGTGCCATGGTCGCGTCAAACCTAAGATATAAATATTGGTTGTGATTGCTCATTTTCCAAATGAATGATTGCTTTCTCTGGCTTTTACATTTGCTGGGTCAAATTGAGGATATTTTTTTATATTAAATGTAAATGGATGCAATGACAATTTTGCATAATGTTTGCCAGGCATCCAGTATATGTAAAATTATTCTGTAGCAGATGATACAAGGAGATTGTATTTATTGTTCCCATATATTAAAACTCTTACATCATTCTGACGGATGTGTAAAGTCTGCACTGGGGCTCTACATGAACACAGTTGACAAAATGAAAATTTTCATCAGCGATTGACCTTTCTTTAACACATCTTATTTGATGTCAAGTAAAAAAAAATCAGGTACATAACTTGTCTTTTGAAGAAGCGTGAATCAAAACAACTTGTTAACAAGATTGACATGCGTATTTAACTATTTCTGGGAGCAATCTGGTCTTGTTGTTTCCATTTCCCGTCAATTACAAATGGTCATTCCTGTGTCTTACAGATGTACATCTAATCAAATTTTCTATTGTGTTTAAAGTTTTTTTCTGTTGCAAGAGAATTCAGAATTTTAGAGATTGGAAATTTATACAAACATTTGGTACAGTGTGGTGTTTTTCTGAAGTGTACTTTAATTAAATTGCTAGATAATTTAAAAGTATATATTCATGATTGTTAATTAATTCAGCAGATAACGTATATTCAGGTATTTATAAGTGGTTGATTTAGTGCATGTTTGTAAAAGATTTATTGTTCACAGATAAATGTTTATGTAATCCTTTATATTTGATTTTATTTGGTTAGAAAATTCATACTTCTCCATTTTTTATTTTTTTTTTTTTAGGACTTCTCAAGTGATTTTTAAGTTGTTATGCTGAGCTTGAAATTTGTTTCATTTATTTCCAATGCTTGCAGGAGAGCCCTCTGCCAATGTTTGGAAAACTTAAGCCCAAAATGAAAAAGCCCAGTCGTCTGTTCTCTCTAGTGATCATAGTGTTGGGGTTAGGAATCATTCTGACAATGTTGAATATTTATGAGCTTCATAAAATGAAAGAAACTGGCGTTCTACAGCAAGCTAACCAGCCAGTGGTGGAAGGGAAGACGGGAAAGTATGCGGTCAAGGCACCTGTTGTCTGGATAGAGGGCAAAAAGGTAGGCCAAGTCACTGTGTTTACTATGTTATTAATCTGCGTTACTTAATGACCAGTTTTGTGTAAACTTTTATATAAGCTCTAATTTCTTCAATATTCTCAACCCGTTTCCGAACCATTTTTACAGCAGTGGTCAACGACTGGCTGTATTGAAATGACTAGAATTTAAAATTATGTGGAGATTTTCCAATATTTAATTATCTTCCTTTTAGATTTTTAATAATCTAATTATCCTCCTTTTAGATTTTCAATATCCAATTATCCTCCTTTTAGATTTTTAATAATCTAATTATCCTCCTTTTAGATTTTTAACCCTTTTTAGATTTTCAATATCTAATTATCCTATTGATCAGGTTTTAACTTCAGTTGCATTATAAAACAACTTGTAAGCTTTCTGGCCTTTATGCCAGATCCACAGGATGTGTGTGTGTGACTTATATTTTCCACACCAGAGACCAGCTCTAAGTTTTGGAGCCCTATTCTAAGCCTAAATTGTATGGATCATGGGTCTAGGTTTGTTTCAGATGATGCATGTGACCAGAATTTCCTGGGAATTTTTGAGTAGATTATTTCACGATACCTACCACAAACCAATAACTGTACTAGATAAATGAAATGTTCAGCATTTAGAAACGCCTATGTGCAATCAGATGTCAGATGGAACATTTGATCTACGTATATTTACAGTCAATGAATCTATTCTCATATTTCTTTAGAAACTGACATTGTTTTCATCACGTATAAGAGTATGTTCACTTTCCACTGGTATTTCAGAGTAACAGTCATTGAGGGGAGGAGGGTGTAATTTGGAGTACTTTCAATTTGGTGAGCTGGGGAGACATTTGATTTTAATAAAACCAAATTACTTTACTGTTTCAGCTGGAGTCAGGGTACCTGAAGCACGTTTTTGCAGTATTTGAAAGGATTGGATATGCTCTTGGTAATGGCGAGTCGGACTGGGATGTACTGTGGTCTCATGAATATCCATTTGAACAGCTGGCCAAGAAAATGTCTGTCCTAAAACCTCATCAGAAGGTTTGTATTAGGTTCTGTCCTAAAACCTTATCAGAAGGTTTGTATTAGGTTCTGTCCTAAAACCTCATCAGAAGGTTTGTATTAGGTTCTGTCCTAAAACCTCATCAGAAGGTTTGTATTAGGTTCTGTCCTAAAACCTTATCAGAAGGTTTGTATTAGGTTCTGTCCTAAAACCTCATCAGAAGGTTTGTATTAGGTTCTGTCCTAAAACCTTATCAGAAGGTTTGTATAAGGTTTGAATTTTGTTGTAAAGAATATGGCCACCCTTATTCTTCATCAGAGGGACTGAAAATATTTGTGTTAAAGTCACATCATTAAGAAGGAATAACACACCAGAGACATTTGATGAAAAGTGGAGGATATGTACAATGGTATTTTGAAATAATAATAATAATACCATATTTATATAGCACCCTTTTCATACATTTGTATGCTCAAAGGTGCTTTACAGTACATAAAACAATTAAATAAAACATTGAAATAAAATGATATAAACATATGATACAATACAAATTGAAATTGAATAGTTTCAAATTTACTTTAGTCGAAAAATGCAATTTTACTAGAAAGTGATTCGAAAACAATTTAAAGGCCCTGTTGGACTCAAACCCACCATCTACAGATCAGCAGCTGACACATAATCCGACTGAGCTACTTAGCTAGGCAATCAAATTTAAAAGGAATATACAAGTATTGCTAATTTTTTATTTCATATTTTTATTATTGATTTAAAAGGAAGTCAGCCATTACTGATGATGAAGTGTAATTCCTTAAATCTGTATCATGTTCTCGTATCCATGCCCCAAAAAATTCTCCCTAAATCAGCATGTGAAGGTCCATATTGTAATCCATTATGTAGGACCATTCACTTTACTGGAGCGCAGACAGTAGCATGTACGGTGTATCTAAACATTTGATTATCTTAATTATAGTCAAATCTGTTTTAAGCGGCCACCTGAGGGAACTTTTGAAAGTGGCCACTTAAGACAGGTGGCCTTTGATTTCAGGTTGTACTATAAGACCTGAATTGTTTGATGTACATGTACAAAAAAATATTCTATCTATAGCTCAAATCAAATTTATCAATATCCACAGAATAAAATGAACGACAGTGTAATGTTCATACATGCATCATGGGTTAAAAAAAAATGAAAATGCTTCTTCTAAGAAAAAAAAAGATAATATTTCTGTTTATTCTTTTTCAAACTTATATTTGTTAAATATTCACATGAACTCATCAGCACTGAATGTAGTGTGGTATACCCCTAAGATTGAACAAACGGTTTTGGTTTGTTAGATGTGTGTATCTCACTAACATAATGACACATTGTGTCTCGCATATTGCAATTATTTTCACTCTAAGCTTCGTCTTTGTGCAATAATTCACCAGTTGGTGTGTCTCGGTCTTTTTCATGAATTTTTTTCTTACTGGTATTCCACTTTTCGTTGATTGAATTGTGGTTTACCAACACTTAATTCTTCAGCAATCTTGTGTGATGATAAACCTTTTATTGGGGGTGTCTAAATCAGTAACTTCGATTTTCTCAGACTGTTAAAATTTTCCTCTACATGATTGGCAAACAACATGGAATGAATAAAGAAATAAAATGAATTAAAATGGAAATCCAACGCAGGGTATTTAATTTGAACACAATTTTGTTTTGATACGAAAATTTTGATAAGTACTTCTCTTAAGTCATTGTACTTATTCAAGCGAATCTATTTACAACAACCTACCTGGTCATCACAGCTGGCTAACTCATGTGATATGTCATGTGATGACATCAAGGCATTCAACAAAATGGCTGCTGAATACAGGGTAAACAGCATTTTGGGAAAGAACTGTAGTGTCTACTGGCTGTGTTACATGAGTAGTCGCTTATTCAAGTACAAATTCATTGGGGGGGGGGGGGGGGGGATTGAAAGTGGCTGTTGATGAAGAGTGGCCATTTGGCTGAGATTATAATAGTATTTTGTATATTGAAACCTATCTAATCTGACATATCTTGTGTCAGATGAGGTGGTTTGTAAGATGCGCAGTGTAATTATTAGTCAATACAGGTGTGAATTAAATAGGTTTAACTGCATGTATTTATGCTATTTTTGTAATTTGTGATCATTGAATGAGTAGTTAAAGCTGCTGTTAATTTCTGGTATACAAGCAATGGCTAATGTAATACGTGTTCTCACCTGATTTCACTTTTATACAGGTAAACCATTTTCCTGGGTCAGGGTACATCACCAACAAAGTGAGTCTGGCTGTCTCTAACAACCCCCTACATACCCAGGGCCTTCAAGATCCCAAAGGAGAAGGACAAATTTCTAAATTATGTATGTTTTTTCTTTTCTCTCTCTCTCTCTCTCTCTCTCTCTCTCTCTCTCTCTCTCTCCCTCCTCTCCTCTCTCTCTCTCTCTCTCTCTCTCTCTCTCTCTTTTTAATAAACAAGATTATAATCAAGTTCTCTATATTAAGTAAGAATACAGCACCACAGATAGCATTTACTGATAGTATATATTGTAGAAGTATATGTATCATTTGATAACTTTGAAATCTTAATGTAAATTGGAAGTATTCTAAATCACTCATATTTCCCCTAAATTTACTTCCACGGTTTTGCCTTGTCATACTTATCAGAAAGACATGATTTTTGTTTGCATCTAACATTATAGAATATATCACAAAATGTATTACCTCACAGCCAATCTCTGTGTACCTTTATCTTGCTTAACTTACGGTAGTATGATATTTGTATGCCTCTCCAGATCATGCTTGTCTGTAAATTTAACCGCGCTTTATACATGGTGAACAGAAAGGTCAAGGTCAAAGCTGTCTGACAGATTGATGATAAAATGTCAATGTTAATTTATTTGATAGCTGCAGAACTGTAGCTCACCGAAAAAAAAATTGTGCTGACAGTCTGGTTTGTCAGTCTGGTCTGTCAACATAATTTTTTTTCAGAGAGCTACAGTTCTGCAGCTAGCAATCTGACAGATGATAAAATATCAAGGTTAATGACATTTGACAGATAGATGATAAATTTCAAGGTCAAAGTTCAATTTTCCCATACTTGGACTTGGCACTGTTGGAAACTCAGTTTTTAATGAACACATTATATTTCAGTGTGAAAAAAAGAATAATCTTTTTATCAATTTGATGCTGAATGCGTAACTTACTATTAGTGCAGGACAATGACTTGGCTTATCTATTCATTGTAGGCTAGACAGAACCCTGAAACCCTGTGGGTCCAGAAAAGGAACAGTCACCGAGGAATCAAGATCAAACGAGTTCAAGGTCAGTACCAGTCAAAACATTTAATTTTTAAATCAAATTTATACTATTAAAAACATGAACTAATTTCAAGGTCATACATTAGGCCAGGGTTAGGATATGTTAGCTAATGAGAAACATACGGACATTGCTACAAGGAAAAGCTGAGAAGTCTGACACCTGTAAAGACATACAGAGTATTCCAAAAACTAGTCAAACAAAACTGTAAACTATGGAGGGCAGGTGCTGGTTCTTGGTACAACAGAGCATGGGTACAGTCTGGGCCTGTGATGCAGTTATAACCAAATATTATATCCAGTACTTCCTCTCGTAGGGGAATTTCACAATAAGCATGAATTCATTGTAAATGTGTTCATTAAAGGTGTGTTCTACTGTAACTTGGGACCTAAGTCTATTTAAAGATGTATAACACATCTATTAAAATTGTCAGGAATGAAAACTACTGATAAAAGATTTGTGAAATAATGTTGAGGCATTGAAAATTGAAAACTTTACCTGATGTTAAAAAAAGCTACAATTCTTAGTGTCAATTCATTTAATAAAAAAAAAATTCAAACACCTGCAAAAGTTGAACACATGATTCATAGATTTCCAGCTGATTTCTGGATCCACTGTGACATGCACTCAGGTAAAGAAGATTAAAAAAAAAAAAAAAACAATGAAGAGATTTCAAATTTTATTTTTATATCTATGGTGTAATTAGTACTTGCATTTGAAAAATCTGAGACAATGTATTGTGCCTAATTAAAACAAGTTTTGACCTTTGGCTTGCAACTGATCATTTGTGTAATCCAGTAAGAATTTATTAGAGTCCTGTGAAGGAACGGGTCTGATATTGCTGATGGTTTTCACTTGAATCAGACTTCCCTGTGCTTATAATTGTTACTTCTGATTTCCTCACAGAGCTGGACCTGACAGATAAAGACTCATTTGTCCAGATGTTTGTGGACAGACCGTTCCTCATCGATGGCAGGTAAGAACTGGTTAGTCCTTCTCATCACCTATTGAAGATGGGAAAAAAATGTCAGGTCCTTCACATCAGTGTCAGGTAAGAAACGCTCACTCCTCAGGATCTCCAATAGATGATAGATGAGAAATGTTTAATCCTTACTGTCTTCAGTATGTGTAAGATGCACATAGGATTATCTCCCCCCCCCCCACCACCATTGTTTTTCCCATTCCTCATTAATTGCAGGTAAGAAATTTTCAGTCATTTAACATTACTCATACATGTAGATGACAGGTAAATATTGTCCTATCATCTTCATTGATAACAAATAAGTTAGAAATGTTTAGTCCTTCTAATTCCTCATCAATGGCAGATAGAAAATGTTTGATCCACCCACCCACCCACCCCTATATTTTTATGGAGTGACAAAAAATTGAAAATCGCACTATTAACATTTAATATTAATTAGATTTAGAAAAACATCAAATGAAATACAGTGTAAGACAACTTTATTCAGCTGTCAACATTTGCATATTATGATTTATGGTGCACAGTTTTTTGTTGTATTAATCTTTCATGTGAGAAGTTTTTGACATTGAATGTTGTAGGAAGTTTGACATTGGTGTGTACACAATACTGACGTCCATAAACCCCCTGAGAGTCTATACAATGGAATCAGACGCCTTGTTCAGGTTAGTTGTTTGAAAACTCTCTGTGAGGGAAATACCCACAACATGGCAAAAAAACTCGAATAACAAAACTTTGTTGTGTAGGCTAAGTAGTTTACAGTAGAGACGAACTTTTTATGTTTTAAAAACAAAAGTAATGAAGTGCATAACAGCCCAGTAGACATGAATATGGAGTATTTGTTATATATCCAGTAAGTTTATAATTTCGATATATCAGGTAATTTTAGTGCACTGGAAATGTTGACTTGTAGCTTAAATTCAGGTCATTAAAACTTTTAAAATGGTAAGTATTTAAAAAAAAAAAACACACAATGTTTTAAGGGAAGTAATCCCTACATGTAACCCTCTATTCAATAATCATTGCATTAAAAAATACACTTTTTTCGTAAAATGTAGCTACATAACAATTAATATGAATACATATTTTGTTTCTAACATTAGTGATATAGATATATGCAGTATTGTACTACAAAATAACGAGCACATCACAGAGCAGGAATTGTTTTGTGGGAATGATCATCTTCTAAGCTGTTTCCAGTTTTGATGAGAGTGCAACAAATCTCTCTGTCCAATTAAGATTCCATTAGCCCCTTGGGAGTAGGCCATGGTGTTGGAGATTCAAAGATCATTTTGATAATAACTAAATTACATCTGTCCAGTTAAAGATTAATTAAAGAGTATAATGTCAAATGGCTGCCATTGCTTTAGTTATGAGACATTTCTTTGTAGAACCCAAAATAAGTAATCCATACCATGTGAAAGCAATTACCTAAATATATGTAATAAAAAGGAAAATATGTTTTGGAATATTTCTGTAGTTATTTGATAGGTATGTTGACAAGTCAATTGTAATGTCACATTGCAATTAAGGAATAGTTTTGATATTACTTCAGTCCTAAAAGCAATCTTTGCAGTAATTAGATAAATTGACATCTGATGGGTGTATCATCTGATGGGTGTATCATCTGACGGGTGTATCATCTGATGGGTGTATCATCTGACGGGTGTATCATCTGATGGGTGTATCATCTGACGGGTGTATCATCTGATGGGTGTATCAGGTGTTGTGGTAGTGCACTTTACTATGTTGATACAACTGTATGTCATTAAGATTTTTTAGCAATGTTAATTGAATATTGGTGCTACAGATGTTATGGCTGTAATTTTAAGATTGTGCTGTATACAAAATGTGGATTTAAAACCCCCTTACAATCATCTAGATGTGTCTCCTTCAATCAGTCTCTTGCCAGAAAAAGTCTAGTAATGCATCACAAAAAGTAATTTTATATGTGAGAAAGTTTGCCAGTTTACTTTCGGAAGGTCAGTGGTCTCTTCCCAGGTACACTGTATCTGGGTCTCTCCTCCACCTACAAAAACTGGATGCCACCAGATAACTGAAAAATTGTTGAGTGTAGCAGAAAACAACAATGAATCAATCAAAAAGTAATTTAACATCAGAATTCGGTTTACCAAAACTCTGAAGAAGCATCGGATTGACTGTGAATAACCGTCCTCCAAAATGGCTGAGAGTTGTATATTTTAGTGATGCAAGTACTTCCATGAAGTTACCATTTAAAGATGACAAAGTAAATGTTTAAAGAGTGAGTAAATTATTGTCTCCATCATTCAATAGATAAGTAATCACTATAGATTCTTGTGATGATTTATGTGTTGCGTAGGAACTCAATTAGTTTTTAAAAGACAAAAAAGCCCCCCTTCCCCTCCCCCTCCCCCCCCCCCCCCCCCCCCCCCCAATAAAAAATCTTACTCAACACATGTACGAAATTTGTGATGATATTTATAGGTTCTGTTCCCATGACTACTACCCATTTGATGCAAGAGATGTCAAAAAGTACGTTGTTGGGGATGACTACACACCAGTGTGGAAGGTAGTGTTATTTTTAATTTAATTTTTACCAAGAAAAAACACAAACTGATTCCTTTGTTGTGTCATGGATCAAACAAATGTAAACACACATTTGTCTGTATGGAAATCATTTCTTTTGATTAATGGTATAAATATTTCTTTGTAGATACCATCATTGAAGAAGCTGTACAGAGATTTAAATTTCAACTTTAAACAAACTTTCAATGCCTATTTAGAAAGTAACGGTAATGAAAACGTTGTATGATGATCTATGAGATTATGCCCTATTTTATAGAACAAAACATTTTTATTACACATATTTCAGTTAACATGTAATTTGTGAGTAGATCAAGTTATCTTAGCAAAATCCTTGTTAATTTCAAATAATTCTGTTGGGTACATCCTTTGTTTTTGAACTACTTTATTTTGTTTGTTCAAGGGAGACTATTCAAACTTTACCTTGCAGGTCACAATTCTCGGAAGCTGTGGAATGATATCAGTGCTGCCATTAAAACTGTGTACATACAAAAGGAGGCTGCTATTATTTCTTCAGCAAACCGATACTCCTCTTCAAGGTTAGTCAATTTTAGCCTGTGTTGTTGTATCACAAAAAAAATGAGACACATTTTTATCAAATGTCACACAAATGATCAAAAATGTTTTCATAATATTAATATTTTTACAGAAATTTCTTTGAAATGGTTCGGTTTGACTTTGCATTAGACGAGGATTTAAATGTTTACCTTATGGAGGTATGAGGTTTTTATACCGTTAGACAATGCTAGTCCCCAAAGAATAGGCTGAGTAATAAATATATTAATCACATTAAACTTGTATTGATAATGTAGTACATGAATTATTTTACTGTTGACAATTTATTCTCCTGATATGGCATTGAGTAACCTTGAGAATAAATGTGAGCTCATTTCATTTCAGGTGAACATGTCTCCTAATCTGTCTTCTGGACATTTCCAAGAGAACACCAGGCTGTATGAGCAGGTGGTTTTTAATTTACTAAGTCTGGTCCTCATCACTAGACCAGTTACTAAAGATTTCACTAAAAGGTAGGGTATGATGATTTACCTAAAATGTCTATATTAGGACACCCTGACATGTAGAGAATGCATTAGTGGCCTGATTTGAACTCCAGTTGTAATCTCATTGCATTGGGTGATTTGGAAATGATTTTCTTTCTTCTTTGCACTTTTTTGATACAATACCAAAATAATTTACTTATGCAACATATGGTATTTAAAACATTCTCATTCAAGAATTTTCAAAATTGTTGATACAGGACAACACCAATCTTGGAAAGTTGGGGGGGGGGGGGGGGGGGGCTTTAGTTGAATTGTGGAATGGGAGATTTATTGAATTTCAAGAACATTTTTATGCCTATGATATTGACGATCATCTCTCTGTCTGTCTCTTTGATCATCTATTTCCTCGTTTGCCTACAACTTTATCCTAGGCCATATTTTTTGAGATATATACATGTCCTTAACACTTCCAACTGTTTTCTTTGTGATAACCCTTTGAAGCTCCAATGTGTTAATTTTCCCCACAACTTACAACTGGATGTAAATTTTTTCGAGCGCAGTTATTGAAGGTCAGTGGAGTCAATGGAATATGATGTGCATTTCAATTTCTAATGGGCAGTAGTTTTGATATGTTGATTTTTCATTTTCATTTCAAATACAAGTGTAAAAAATACTGTCTAGTTTGTTGGCTATGCGAGGTGATTATTTACAATGGAAAACGTGATAATTTCTGCATATCTGTGCAATGATTCTTTAAATAAGAAACTTCATACATGGTGATTTGAAAGATCTAGGGCAAAGCCAAGTTAATGATAGAGGTCAATATCATTTACCAAGTATTAACTATTAGTATCAAATATGTTGCAATTAAACCTAGAGTAGTGTTTTACAAATACAACTTTTTTATCTTTTTTTTTTTTTTTTTCTTGCTTAAACAGTTCAGAAGATGAGGCCAACATGATGGTATCTGACAAAGACATTTCTGTGTTCCCCGAGTGGTGCCTCAGTAATACCTGTCTACACACCTGTGGAGATGAGGTAGACATATTTTAACTAATACTTTCTATAATATTATTGCTGTATAAAATTCAGTAAAACACAAACTGTAAGGAATGTTATATGTTCTTAAAAAATCAAAATTGCTGGATAAGCAGATCATTTGATGAGAAAAATGTTTATTTGTTACTGTAGGTTTGTAAATTATGTAGCCAGTGTCTTTCTATGGCAATGAAGAAATCCCTGAAGTTGGCCTATCTAGAGCATGTCAATAAAGGAAACTGTGGCCGTGTTTTGCCTAGGAGAATGGTGAGTACATGCAGGAACCACCAGTTATCAAGAGTTATTCCCTTTGAACACAGTGTGACCTATTTACCCAATTAACAGCCATGAACTTTCCCTCCTGTGAAGGAAATGCATGTTGCTGAATCCAGCGAAACTTGTTAGTCAACCATTTTGAATACATGTATATGTACTCCATTTGACTTTGAAAATAATGCATGACCATGGGTTTATCCACGTGTTCTGTCCCTCAAATGTTCGTAAATTGTTTTCGGTAATTTAATTGTTCAAGATCTTTTCAAAATGTTTTAAGCAATACAGTATGGGAGAGTGTAGGAAACCATCATGAGTATCTATGCAAGATTTGGGAAATGCCAACAGAAGGTCAGAAGCAACAGTATTTTACAAGTATTCAATGTTTTTCTCGTTTAGACTGAAGAGTTTGCACTGCAGTGGACTCCATCCTCTGATGACCCCGAGTTCCAGACTCTGAACTTGAAAAACAAATTAATGTATATGTGGATTGTGGGCAAGTGTCGACAGAGTGCCTCCTGGTGTTAAGCCAGAGAAACTGAGAACCGGGATTAATTACCAAACAATGAACCAACAAAATTGCTGAACAACCAGGGATAATGCTGAAGTATAGAATTACAACAAAGACCGAACAATAATACTGAACAATCAGGGGTAACACTGAACCATTAGAATTGCAACAAACAAAAAAAAAAACTATATCGCCAAACAACTAGGGGTAACATTGAACCATAGAATTGCAGCAAAAACTGAACAAAATCTCCAAACAAGCAGAAATAATGTTGAACTATACAATTACAGCAACAAGAACCTCCACAAAGTCATCAGTATATTATAAAGGACAAAAATCATCCAACCAGGAAATAGTTCAGTAGATGCCGTGATCGGTTCTTCCCGTGTATTGACCTGATGTGTGGTAGTGCTGGAATGAGAGAAAACTTACCATTCCTGTGTATTGACTAGATGTGTGGTAGTGCTGGAATGAGAGAAAACTTACCATTCCTGTGTATTGACTAGATGTGTGGTAGTGCTGGAATGAGAGATAACTTATCATTCATGTGATATGCATGCGTTTCATTTGTAATTCTTGGAGAATGAAATGGTGAGATAGAATGATAGATTTTTAATTGCCTTGTTCGATGTTGTGTTATAGAAATAGAAAATTACCATTTTCTGTTGTACACATGAACTACAGAGATCTTTCAATATCCTGCCAATGATCATTTTAGCACTATATATATATATTATATAATATTTTATTTTAATGTACCAGGTACTTTTGTTTTCAAGACTATGAAAACATGCATTGAAAACTACTCAATCCTCATATCAAAATAAATTATACCTGCAATGCATATTGAAATGAGGTGAGGTGTGTGCAACATATTTTCCTTTCCTTTACTTGTTTTGTGTGTTTTATACTTTTTCATAACACATTCAGTATATTCGTTTTATATCTTACTTGACTCAGTATTGGGTATTTTAGAACTCTATTTTTGTATTGCATTGTTTAATAGGACACAGAGAGGATTCTCAGGTATCAGTGCACTGGAGAAAGCACCGTCCTCCCTAAATAACACACAGACAGTTGTCCATTAAAACCAATACAAAGTACATATAATGCTCTTTCTTGTAATCATAGTAGAAAAAAAGTATACATATAAACCATACAATGATATACATAGATACATTTTACACATACTATGTAGGCATAAGATATACTCATTTCTGTCAAATTTTTATGACTTTTTAAAATACTGTCTATGAGGAGAAAATTGATTTATAAATCACTTAACTGTGCAATAAGCGTAAATTTCTCCAGCGTAAAAACAACCTCTTTACAGTTGAGAATGGCCCGAGCTCTGTAGTTTTAGAGGGCAGTGTATATACATGTATTTTGTTAATCTTTGCTAAGATATCATAATATTTATTGTTATTTTCATGTGTTATGGAGCAAGATACTCTTTTAATTTTATTAACTAACTGAATGTAATACTGACTTTTTTCTCCTGTGATATGGAGTAAGATTTCAACTTATTAAATGTAATATTTTTTTCGGTGATTCCTCTCCATTATTGAATGTAATTGTAATTTTTTTTCTGCGATTTCTCTCCATTATTGAATAAACTGTGATTTTTTTGGTGGGGGCGATTCCTCTCTAGGATTGAACAATAAGGAGTCTCTGATGGCAGATTCAGTGCATGTACTTATATGTAATAATTACTGTTTTTGTGCAATTTTCATTTAAAGTGCAGTATCAGTGATCAGTAAGTTATAAATTTATATACAAACTGTGGATTAGGAACAGAGCTATTGGAAGATTTAAAAGGTCCCATTGAAAATGAAGAAATAAAGTTGGATAAAATTTCTCTTTCTTCCTTTCAGTGATATTGAACATAGTACTAATGTACAGGTACTTCACATAACTGGAACTGCAGTAATTTCTAAAGATTTGTATCTAATCATGGGGGCTTGCTCTCGTTAAACAAAACTGTCTACAATACCGGCTGTAGCATGGTTTGCTCTTTTTTTTTTCATGCGAACAAGTCGGTGATCTAATGGCAGTACCTGCTGATCTTCAGATGATCTTTTCATCAAGTTTTTTTATTGCATGTAAAGATCATGGCAATATGTATAAAAATTATATGAGCAAATATCTGGCATTATCAGAGAGCCAGAATCAATGGCCATACTTTAGCATCGTCAATGAGGGTCTCGTGATTGCAGATATTGAACCTACTTATTTTTTAAACTCCATAAAATTAGCTCCAACATTGCTCTCTTCTATCCTCCTGGAAAGCAAACCAAAATGTGTGAATCATGGTATGGAGTGTGGAGGGCTTTACAAAATTGTGAAATTCTTAGCTCTTGGTCAAGCCTCGAGGTGAGGCTATTTAGATCATGTTAAGAAAGTGCATAGATTAACCCATCAAACTGCAACACAAAACAGATAAGGAGATGATATTTTGTATGACAGCAGTCTTTCTAGGGCAAGCCCCACTGCCATTAAACATACTGTACTCAAGCCAAATATCAAAGAATTGTTTGACAGAGAATTTTTTTTTAAAGTAAAACTTTTGAATCTCTGCTCTACCCAATGTTAGAATGCTTCCATACAAAACCCATTCATGACAAAATGCTACTTAATAATAATAATAATGATTGGTTTTTATGCAGCGCTATTTCCAGCATATGCTGCTCAAAGCGCTTCACAATACATCATTACCCCAGCAGACCTTGGAACATTCCAGCGTTTCTCAGTGCAAGCTGCCGTTAAGGCGCTAGAGCACTAACATTCTAACAATATCTTTCACTGTCTATAGCCAGGTACCCCTTTTACACTTGGGTGGAGTAAGGAAATTCGTATAAAGAGCTTTTCCCAAGGACACAACGTCGGTCCTGCTGCGGCAAGGACTCAAACCCACAACCTTTCGGTCGAGAGTCTAACAGCCTAACCACTAAGCCACCGGCACCAAAGTCTTGGTCTACAGAATTATCTAGGAACAAGTACATGGTCTAACTACAATACCATTTGAACCATTTCCCGAACATTCAGCTTGCAGAAATTAGTTGTATGGACTATTAAATGACCATAGTGTGGACTATTAAATGACCATACAGCTCAGGTGAGTGTTGGGACCCACTGCCTCTTCTAATATTTCAATAAACACTAGATATAAAACATGCTTTTTATTGAACTATTTCAAGCTGACAAACACTTAGTTTATGAAATGTCAGCTGTAATTTGTTACAGAATCAACACTAACACTTAAAAGATATAAAAGACCTAATATTATGCACAGTCATAACTACAGAATCATGATATTAAAGCTAATCACAGAGCATTTCTGTACAGAACCAATCACATTGTGGCATTACTGTAAGAACCTATCACATTGAGGCATTACTGTACAGAACCAATCACACCAAGTCATTACTGTAAAGAACATTACAGTATAGGGTATTATAAGTTTGTTTGTATCATTTAAGTGTGTATCAGATTATCTACTTCAAATATCCATCACCAGTTACTTAAAATAATTAACAAAATACAAAAGAAAAAATATTTTGGCAGTGCATGTGCAGTTGGTACAACTGTACAATGAAAAAGAATTAAAAAAAAAATTTTGTCATTAAATTATTACGATGGCTGTAAAGTTTAAGGACACAAAATATTATCATAATGTTTATAAATAAGTGTGATATTAGGATGAAGAATTCTTATCTATGGAAATGTATAAATATATATTTTGAAATATATTTGGTCCTCGTGCAGTTACTGTTCAATGATACTGCAACTTCCATTTGATAAAAGACAAGTTACACAAAATGTACGGATCGTAACACTCCCTACCATTTTTGTAAGTAAAGAGAAGCTACTGGATAAGCATTCATTTAGAAACGTTGAATTTATTATGTGCATGAAAAATCATGAAAATAGTGTACTTGGTGTTTGGTTCTAGTTCAGAATGTGAAAAGTCATACGCGTACATGCATTTTCTTATAAGTGTATACGCACATCATTCAGAAATGCTCAGAAATTAGGTATATATATATATATATATATAAGCAGAATTTTATTACACCACACATTGTAAGGCCTTGGTCTACAAAATATTTAAACAACCAAGTTACAATGTCTACATGTGAAGTTTCTAATTAATGCAATTGTCAATAAACACTGTGGCAGGAATAACACAAGCAAATGCACTACATCAAAAGGATTATAAAGATACCTGATTACACGTGTATATATTTACTATACGACTAAATGACAACATTCAAAACCTCAAAATATGGAGGTTGTTTCCCTTTTACATGGGAAAGACAATGCCCTTCACAACTTAAAAAGACAATACATATTAAAATAAAGGTCAAAGTTTCCCTGAATTCATTATAGTATGTGTATGAACTAAGAAAACAAAAAACATGTGAACACTGACTGATAATGAGAATTGCTTCATATTGAATTTTTTAACTAAGAGACTAAAATATTTCCGGCAAAAATCTTGTAAAATTCCTATTCTTTGAAAATATAACTCCTATATGACATACAGTCAAACATTTAAATAACAAACAAGCTTGATCATAAAAAATAACATTCATTCCCAAAATAAATTCTAATAATGAAGAAGAGGATTTCAGGTGCAGTGATGTTAATAAAATATAACATGGGACTGATGGTGACTTGATTTTGTTCCCATCTAATGAGTATTATTTATAATTTTTGGAATATATTTGGAATGGAATCATTGATCACAATATCATTATCTGTCTCACAACGGACAACTTTCCTGCTAAAAAAAAAAAAAAGCAGTGTTCTCTGAGTAAAAATGCATACACTCAAATCTACAATCTACAGTCAAACTTACCAAGGACTAGAGAAAGGTGGCGAGATTCTAATAAGCTATTAAAGAACTCAAATCTACAATCTACAGATGGACGGGAATTCTATGTTCAAGACTGTAATTGTAAATTAGAAACATGCATTTGTTTTTTGACTAACGGCAAAGTTGACTACTGTCATGCAATTCTTTCAACAACCGATATAAGGTTGAACTCTTATCGACTGAAAACTATCGACTTTCCACCCCTATACAAATTCTGTAATGCTTGATCAAATACTCAAGCCATATGCATAATCTACGATCTGCCACATGGCCTATCTCAGGATACACCACATAAAATCTATGATCCGCCACATGGCCTATCTCAGGATACACCACATAAAATCTATGATCTGCCACATGGCCCGTCTTAGGATACACCACATAAAATTTCTTTTTCTCTGCTGTCATAAATTGCACACATTTCTTCCAGGTTTTTATCAGCTGGTATTATCTGTAATTATTACATAACAAATTAAAACAGAACTATCTTAATGGAACTCACAGTGCAGTGAAACTCATCCAAAACTTGGTATATTTGAAAAATTAGTTACATCCAGTGCAATATTATTTCACACATCGAAATTTTATCCCAACCTTTGTCCTTAAAATATACATTGTAAACTACATTGGCACATCAAGACACGCCGAATTAAAATACATCGTTATACTATTAAATTTTGAGATAAGAAGTTAAACAAACTAATTGCTGTCCTTAATTATAGTCAATGAAGCATAAAATGTAGGTCAGATGCAGTGTCCAGACCTTGAGTTAAGGACATATGCAATGTTTCTGGCATTTTCTCTCAAATTATTTTTTCAACTCCTCGATATGAAGAGTTTTTGTATAACAGGTTTAAATTTTGTAATGTTGTAATATTACCAGATGTTTTACATTGGCCTGGGTAGCTCAGTGGTTTGATCACCTAACTTGTAATATAAATGTCCCGGGTTTAATACCCTATTGTTCCAAAGAATTTACAGTTTTACTTGCAAAAACAGGAACTACCAAAATATACTAACTCTGAAACAAACATAGCAACAGACAAGATAAAATGCAAGGGAATTGAATGTGACGTTTCTCGAAAATTTATATATTATTGAGGAACGTCACATAACTCCTTAAGTGAAGCAGCAAAGTAAGAAACTGTTTCAATGCTGTCCACAACCGGAGTTACTGGAGCACAAAATGTAGGTCAGATGAAGCATGCAGACCTTGAGTTGAATAGGAATCCAAAAATGCGTCATATCAGCAAGTTTGGTTTGAATTCCATGCGCGATAAGGTGAAAAGAGACTCGGAGATGGACGTAAACATCGATCAATTTAAGACTACACTTTAACAAGAGATCTGGTCACATCTCTAGGTCCATTACCACTAGATTTCAACTCTTGATTTTTTTATACTTACCAAAACTTTAGACGGCAGAGAGAATTTAGTTCTTTTTACCATCCACTCCTCGTGTAAATCATGTAACTTCTGCAGATAATCCTTAAAAGAATCAATGAATAGTATGTCTTCCTTTAGATCTGTACTAACTACAACAGAAGTCTTATCATTCTGCATAGTTTGGGCATGTTTTGCTTGTATGACATTATTTGACATATCTATAAAATAAAAAATTATTGTGAAATTTATCATAGAAAAAATATGGACCAATGCAACTATTCAAGTTTTTAAAAATTTCTAATTTTTTTTAGTTTGGTCACTTGTGAATTACTATTTCCACCATCTTGCCTTTTTCGATTTACTTGCTAAAATTTTCCTCAAACTCACTACATCATCATAGTACGTTATTATATTCATCAATACTTTATTTTTACATTATGACAACATTGCTAAAGTACAAGATGTGTTTTTGAAACACTAATGACCCGGTATGGCAGCAAAGTAATTATGGCACCCAAAGAAAGGTTAATGATTATGTATTGTTTACCGGTACCAAAGAAATATCTTGTCAAAAGGAATACACATGTGAAATATGAAGTCATACCACTTATCATTCAAAATTTATGGCCAACGTTAACATTTTTCTAAAGCAGGCCAAACTCTAGGTCATAAGGTAAAATAATTTGTTACCTAAAAAAAAAAAGGCTTTGTCAAAAGGAATACACACGTAAAATATGAAAACCCTATGTCATGAAGTCAGAGCATTTTGGTACTAAATCAAAGGACTTGTCACAAGGAATATACACATGAAATATGAAAGCCCTATCACTGACCATTCAAAAGTTATGGCCTAGGTTAAAAGTTTTTTTCAAAAGTAGGTCAAACTTATTATTATTATTATTACAAGGCATTTATATAGCGCATTATCTAACATTATAAATATTACTCTAAACTCCAAGGTGATGGTCACAAGGTAAAAAATTCTGGTACCTAAAGAAGAGAAGTCTTGTCACAAGGAATACACATGTGAAATATGAAAGCCCAATCACAAAGTTGTGGGCAAGGTTAAAGTTTTTGCTGACAGACCAAAACTATACCCCCACCCCACTCAGTCTCTGATTACTGGGGTATAAAATCAGAATTATCACAACTAAAAGTTAACCAAGCTCAGACAATTGATTTTTGACATTGGCCAGATTATTATTTTGCTTGTACACATTTTCATGGGGCTCAATTTTTGTGGATTGTAAAATCTTGACCATCCATGAAAATGACCCCCCCCCCCCCTTAAATGCTTCCACAGTGCTTGTATCATAACAGAAGATAATAAATGGTACAATACCAGTGTGATGTTTTGTTCCTCATTCCTGTTTCTTGCCTTTATTCTGTTGTACACCGTCTCTGGTTTGGTTTGTAAATAAACTGAAAAATTCAAAGATACAATAAATAACAAATCCTTCACAAGATAAAAATTAATAAAATTATATCCTAATGCTTAACAAGTTTTTTTTTTAAATTTGGGGTATTTCATCAGTGCAAGTTGTACTATACAGTTAAACATGCATATAGCAAAGTGTGTGGACAAACAATTTTGATTCATTATAAATGCAATTAATTATATCTAATGAAGTCATAATACAGTATACTCCAGATATACTGTGTTAATCCAATATCTGTCAAAGTATAACGGCTATATTTGTGGTAAACATTAGTTTATTATCTACTCCACAAAATAAGTTAAGGGCCAACAACGGAAAGTAAATACCAAATTTTCAATAACCAACACGGAAATAAGTACAAATCCAGAGAGTGTTTGAATTACTCTGCATGAATATTTATGGAAGCCCAGTATTGGCAAGAAAAAATATATCATAATGTTGTTAAATTCAAACCGGTTTGATGAAAAATAGCTGACCTTTAACTTTCTTTATTTGAGTGAATTGAGAAGAGCTGTGGTGACAAAATGGATAGTGTGATTGCTTAGCAAGTGTGCTGCCCTGGGTTCAAACCCACTAATGACCACATTTTTCTGAATAAATGGAGTTATATGTGAAAAGTTTAAAGAAGGAAAAATGTAAAGTTACTCAAAGATATAGTGTCTGTTTATCCCTGCTCTATGTGAAAATTGTACGGCATCGAATATACAAGAAGAATATAAAAGGATGCATAAAGAATTCTCAATAAATGCATTCAACCTTTCAACTCGACATAAACCCTATCCATTATACAATATAAATGCAAAAAATAACTGTCTAGGTTGTATTATGGAAGTGTGAATAATTTTACTCCTACAAATACGCCCCTAGACTCCTTATATACCTCAGAATTACAATAAAATTAAATAAAATGAAATAAGATAAAAATACAGGAAAACATGGTTACAGCAAACATGCTTATAAAGAATTCAACTCTAACCCTGAGAATATAATTTGGAGAGTCATCAAAGGATTAAAAAGATTTAAAAAGGATGAGAGGTCCCACCTATCAGGTCTACATGGCAGTGGTTGTTTTTGATAATCCAGTTATACCACTCCGTAAGCACAATATACTCAAGGCCTGGCATCACGCCACTGAAAAAAAAAATCAAAACAATACCAAACCCGTAGTTCTATTTTTGGAGTAACAAATATTCATGTATATCTCTAAAGACAAAAGCAAGAGAAATAACATGTATGTACACAACTGTCATTAACTTAAATTCTGTTCACTTTCTCCCATAATGTCCGCAGTATTTACATATAATTCTCACCTACTATAGAGATTTTCCACAAAACAATATTTGGCACTGTATATTGAGCGTTCCATCAATTTAACTGGCTTGTGCTGTTCAAAACAAAAAAATTACTGAATATATCACCTCAAATCAGTCATGAAACATAGTCATCATCTGACATAGTTTGAAACACAACATTATGTGGCCATGCCAAATGGGGAAATCACATTTTCCTCTCAATTGGTACCTCAACCACAGGAGTATGCAATTTTAACAACTAAATCAAAAAATAACAATCTGGAAAAAAATATATATATCCACCGTCTTCTATAACGTGTATTTTTTTAAAAATAAAAGACGGTGGATAATATTTTCCAGATTTTAATTTTAATTATTAAAACTTCAGGACCCAGTTGCACAAAGCTTAGTTAACATTAACAAACAGTTAACTTGTCGTTAACTCTTACATTTATAGTATTAACTAGACGTTATCTGTCGGTTACACTTCGTGCAACTGGGTCCCGACTCCTGTGCTCCAACACAACCAATTTACACAATAATCTGTATGCGTAAACACTACCTGCATCAGTTTAACTGCTAATACACACTACTAATGAGCTCCCTATCTATTTTAACTCTTATGTTCAATGGACAATGTTTATCCATCGTTTATTCACTGCATTCCTTCCATAGAAATTACATCATTATATTACTCTTCACAGTCCTTACAACAGGTCAAAGACATAGCCTCTCCCTCTCTCTCGTTCTCTCTCGTTTTAAAATATCAAACAAAACAGTAAATTACCGTCTGTTTCTGGTGTTGTTCAAGCATGGTAAGTTGTATATAGGTCTGCAATGTTAATCCCCACCGACTAGGGTCTTCATACAAATAAGCCTGCAGATATAACATTGATTACCAGAAGATACAAACTTCAAGGTCACAAGGTCAGAGTATGAAATATAAGGTCTTGCCATAAAAAATTTATAGTACACAAAATATGAAAGATCTACCTAAAGGGGTATGGACACGATTTACGCTGAAAATTTTCAAATTTTATTTTTCCATTTTTAATGTTTACATTGCTGAACTACAGTACTTCTAATGGTCAGCAAAAATTCTTTTATGTCAGATGTCGAGTTACAAGAGAGACACAGACCTCACAATTCTTTGTTACGTAAACAAGGCTTGTGCATTGTATTTGTTTAAATGTTAAATATACTGGTAAAAGTTTTGTTTAAAGGAGATTTTTTCAATTTACAAATCAATTCTGAACACATTTAAAAGTTCTTAGTGTTCGTTTCATCTCATTTTGTTTTAAACATGATATTTTCCATTAAGCAGTCTATAGGTAAACAAAAACATGGCACAAGCATTGTTTACACTTCCAATACACTTGCAAGAATTTTGTGTGCGATACTCGGGCAACTGTTTAGACCCATGAGCCTCTTGTTATTTGAAATTTTCAGTTACAGACTGGGTCCAAGGACAACAGCTGTTTTGTTTGACACTCCTTCCCCCCAATAATGGCCACCATCAACATATTGATTATTCTGCCATGTGGGTGCCTTGAATTATTCTGCCATGGGAGTGCCTTGAATGTTGTCCAACGCCAAGAACCCAGTCAACAACTGGACACTATGACATGCGTTTAGCTGTATGCTCATCACAAGGCCCCAAATTAGAAATAAACAAGTTACTCAATTATTTACTAACTTCATTAATTAACCTTTATTAACTTTGCTATTAGGAAATATAGATTAAATGATATTAAGAGGTTTAATCAGATTGTGTTTCGAACTTCAGCATACCAAGGCATTATATCCATTGATATCCCTCCATTTCTTCACAGGCTCTTCAAATACCTACAAAAGGACGGAAAAACTTATCAGGTATAACAGATTTTCCATCTTGATAACACTGTACTTACATGTATGGTGGAGTGATATTTGTAACTTAATCAATTTTTCTATTTATTTTCCAAGCTGAGTCCCTATTCATGATTATTGGTCATGTTTTCTAATATTTTTTTTCATACAAAATTTTACACAAGTACTTGCTTTTCTAAATTAAACTCATATTATTCTATTGGTCAGCTAGTCTGTCAAATCTTGGTTCACATTACTTAAATTTAGTTTAAACCTCTTTTCTATAGAAAAGGCAGATGTCTGGTGAGCATGTCAATACTTCTGTGTACAAAGGCATTGAAGTGTACATCACATTCTGTGACTGGTAAGAAATAAGTTCTAAATCCATCACTTTAAAGAAACACAATGCAAACAAATGTGGATAAGACATTCTTTCTTGCGACCTGATAATCTAAAATCAAGGTATGTATGGAGTTATTTGTAAAATCAACAAATCTCATGTTTCCGTTGATTTTACATCCCTTACCTCCCCATAATTCAACATTTATACAATTATTCCATATAGGTTGTAATTTGTGTTAGTGTTTTTTATTCAAGGAATGAATTTCATGGCAAAGTATGCTATTGGGTTATAAAAAAAAAAATTATTGATGTAGATTACACTAATTAATAACAAGATATGTTCGTGAAACAATGATGCTTGTTCTACTAAGTCCCTAGTGACCTTGATCTTTGAACCCTATGGCTCTTAATTTCTTGATGTGAAGTATCAAATCAATCAAGCATAAGATATGGCCTCCAGAGTGTCCACAAGCTTTTCCTATCAAGTCCCTTAGTGACCTTGACCTTTTGCCCTCAAAATCAATTTAGATAATGAAGCTATATGTGAATCATCAAATCAGGCTCTAGAGAGTATACAAGCTAAGCATTACAAACACACTCACATGAACAGTCCCATTTCTATACCCCCTCTTGCAATGAATTGTGTGGGAATAAAATGTGATTGACAGTATACAGGGAAATATACCAGTCCAAAGTTGTTGTGTAGAAGAATGCATGTAAGCAAAGTTCTTTGAAAGAAAAGTAAGTGAATTTGTGTACACTTTGTTAAACTTGCAATCTAAGAAGAGAATAATGCTAACTAAATGGAAATTTTACGACATGAGTCTTTAGCAATTGTTTGGGTGATGCAATTGCATTCTTTGGACTTTGATTAGGCAGGTGTGACACCAGTACCATGAGACTGCAGCGACTGGAGTTATTAAAAAGGTTAGATCTATGGACGATGGGAAATGATAATATAAACATACTCTACTTATCATGATCAAGTTGAAAATTTGGGCTTTTGAGAATATGTAAAATGGCTGCACAGTTGGGTATATATGGTTATTTGTGGAGACATGTCAGAGATGGGATTATATGGGGTTATTGTGGAGATGTGTCAGAGATGGGATTACATAGGGTTACTGAGGAGACATGTCAGAGATTAGAATATACTTGCCTGAACATTGTTGTTATTTTTAAAATGTTCTAAAAACGATGTTTTCCCACTGGCTATATTTCCTTCGACACAAACCTGAACAAAGTTAAAGCTCAATAAATAAGTAATATCAACAAGCATTGTATATGTATACGTACAACTTACTGCAAAATTAAAATAACCAGGTCAAATCTTTCAATCAATTTTAAGATATGTTGCCATTCTTACCGTGAAGTTCTCTTTATGTTTTCCATTAGTTTTACTTCCACTGACTAAAATAATTAACCATCAATCAGCAAATTTCATGGCATAATCGCTGATTATGCAATTTGTTTAGTATTAATAATAACAATTAAATCACTTAATCAGAATAAAGCACGTCAGTGCGCTTTGATTAGCTGACTACTCACCACCGCATTGTGCAGACAAGTGCATTTTTCTTCTCAAATTCTTAAAATTATAGCTGCCTTTGAACTGCAACACCCTGATATTCAACCGCATCAACATGGCGAGAGCATGGCTTATTGTTTATTTCGCTGACGATTCGCCGCCAAATTTACGTCACTAGTAGAAATAGCAACCAATCAATATGAGGAAGCGATGCTATTCGGAATGCATCGCATTTTTTTGGACCTCTACTTTCACTTTTACTTTTTAGAGTCATAAACGAGAATGATATTTCGTGTGATCTCTCGGCTCCCTATAAAGCAGGCAGGACAGTTAGTAAGGATGAGCTCCTCGTCAACAAAGCGACTCTCCGGAAAAGTGGCCATCATAACAGCTTCCACAGATGGGTAAACATGAAATCAAATAATGTGTATACATGTAGAGGGCCTCAACAGAAATCAAGAAATGCAAGCATTCTTTTTAAGAATGCTGACTCTCGTGAATCAATCTAGAAACTTCATCTTCAAAAAACAGATAACTAATAATTACTTATGATGTTTACATTGTGTCGCAAACCAAATCTGTACAGTAGATTTATCTGAGATAGGTACTGCACGGGTATCCTTAATTTTGTTTATGAGAGTGTTGATGTGGAAAGGGGTGTGACGATAATTTATAACTTTCAAGGATTGACTTTGGAGTCAACATCTTTAAAAAGCAGAATAAAAAAAATAGACTTCTTCAGTCTCTTTGTGTATCCAAATTTTAGTGCATATCAAATTTGTCTTCTAATTTTCATTGACTTAAAAGAAATGTGCATTTATAATCCTCACTTTCCCATCACAACCCAGGGTCTTGCTAATCTCAGCTGAGATTCAGCTCATCTGTATACTCAGCTCTGAATACTCAGCTCCTTCTCTGGAGATGTCGGTCTGAATATCTAGCCAGACTCAATCTCCACCGAGATTATTGCTCAAGTCTGATTGTCATTTATAGTGATAAATAATCTTTCATTTGATCTTTAACATTTATCAATATAATATTCTTTAGATCAGAATGCATTGTTAGACCTTAATATCTTCTTTAGTGATCAAAAGTCCAATTCAGTAAGTGAAGACAATGTTATAGAACGAATGCTATATATATGGGAAGGGGAAGGACATCAGGGGTTTTATGCAACTCTTTTCCCCTGAAATATATAAGCTTAACCCATACTATTAAAATGAAAAAAAAAATTAACATTAAAACTAGTTCAGTTAAAATGTGTGTTAAAAGTTCCATGCAGAAATTCCGAGAGCATCAGATGACCTTTTGACCTTCTCTTGAATTTTTTTTTTTTTAGTGAAACATTTTAAACATGTTACATAGTAGATCTTGATCGCAAAATATGAAAAACAAAATTATGGGGGATATCGTGTTTCATTCCCTTTAACCAAAAATTTGAAAATCATGAATGACAGTTTTTTTATTTCACCAGTTGTGCTACATGTGATTATGTATTGATGCATGCAGGGAGACTATTCTTTTAGTCAGTGGAATGTTAAAATGAAAAGCATGTATGATAAGTTATCTCAGCACAGGAAATGTTGCAAACATTTGTGATGTTTATGTCTGCTGGATTTATTTCCAGAATTGGATATTCCATAGCTGAGAGACTTGGACAGGATGGGGCTAAAGTGATGATTAGCAGTAGAAAACAGAAAAATGTGGATACCAGTCTTCAAAAACTGAAAGCACTTGGGATTGAAGCCTCAGGAATGGTTTGTCATGTTGCCAAACGGGAGGACAGGGAAAAAATGATACAGAGGGTATACTTGTTTACTCACGACAGTGATATGATCAGTGTTTTATTTTAGTGGAATGCGATAAAGAAAGGAGCATTATCTGTATGGTAAATGATAAAAAAATTGTGACTATTGATACCATGTACTATCGTCCTGATAATGACATGTCTCTTCACGTGATTGAGTGTGCAAATAAATGTTTGGGCTAGGCTTGTCATAGAATGAATAAATTCAATGAAATGATACCATTTGTGTGTAGTCTATGATCAGTCTACTGTATATCAAATAATTTATTCGATGGGAATTTGGTAGATTTTTCTCAAAAAAGTAGTTTTGAAATCTTGGCATTGTATTTTTGGCAGATTTTCATTTCACATGTATGTTAGTTAGATACAGTTTCGTCTGTCCCCATCCTATAGCTTTTGTGAGCTATACTTTCTTTTTCTTTTGCTGATGTAAACTGACTATCTCTCTCTCTCTCTATATATATATATATATATATATATATATATATATATTGATTGATTGTATATTGTTTAACATCCTGCTCAAGAATTTTTCACTCATATGGAGACGTCACCATTGCCGATCAAGGTCTGCAAAATTTAGGCCTATGCTCAGCGCTTATGGCCTTTGAACAGGGAGGGATCTTTATCGTGCCACACCTGCTGTGACACGGGGGCCTCATTTTTTGTGATCTCATCCGAAGGACCGTCCCATTTAGTTGCCTCTTACGACAAGCAAGGGGTACAGAGGATGTATTCTAACAACCCGGATCCCCACAGGGACATGTATATATATAAAAGGGTGTGCAGTGACTTTAACTAAGAATGTTGTAGTATAAAGGTAAAGATCAAGCAGACTTTGTTCAGGCTGTCAATTTTTTTTTCACTTCTTTTAGTCCAATATCTACCAGTAAATCATTGTCTTTGAATAGATGATGTGCAGTGACCATAACTTTTGAATGTTTCGTGATAGGGCTTTCATATTTCACATGTGTATTCCTTTTGACGAGACCTTTGTTTTGGCACCAATTTTTTTTTTACCTGATGACCTTGGAGTTTGGCCTACTTTGGAAAAATTTTAACTTACCATAACTTTTGATTGGTTAGTGATGAGACTTTCATATTTCACATGTGTATCTCTTTTGACAAGACCTTTATTTTAGTACCAAGAATTTTAACCTTGTGACCTTGACCATGGAGTTTGACCTACCTTTGCAAAACTTTATCTCAGGCCATAACTTTTGAATGGTTAGTAATAGGGCTTGCACATATTTCACATGTGTATTCCTTTTGACAAGATTTTCTTTAGGTAACAAATTCTTTTACCTCATGACCCTGAAATTTGACATACTTTTGAAAAACTTGAACCTGGTCATAACTTCTGAATGGTTTGTGATAGGGCTTTTATATTTCAATGTGTATTCCATGTGACGAAACCTTTCTTTAGATATCATTACTTTGTTGCCATACGGGGGGCATCAGTGTTTCGCAAACACATCTTGTTCATGGAAAGTAGTATCTTTTTAAAAGGTGCCATCTAGTACTTTGTAATATCTAGGTAGCTTGTTTACTAACCAGGAATGCAGAATTATATTAACCCATTTGGAAGACAATTATTGAGAGCTTTTCTGATTGAAAATGAAAACAATGTCATTTCAGACTATTGATGACTTTGGAGCTGTTGACATATTTGTTTCCAACGCAGCTACAAATCCGCACTTCGGTCCTCTACTTTCAGTAAGTACTAGTGTAAGGATCATCATAATAAAAACAGCTGTCTCAGGAACCTGAAACAACAGTATACACAGTATGCAGGAAATTTGATTCCATTTTAAATTTGCCTTTAAAGTTTTAGTACTGGTAGTACTTTTGGGTGATCAGAATTTAAATGAATTTAAATTCAACCAGTTTTAAATTTGCTAATTCGGAATGGGGTGAAATGGGCAAAAATAAAATGAGGATGAAATATTCTTGCATATAATTATATCCTTGTAAAAAAAACTAGGGCTTTAAAGCTCTACTGTTACCATTTATTTTGAACTTGTAATTTGTTCCAAATGTATATATACAGGGATCAAGATATTCTTTGGATTTTCAAAAAAGATGTTATATGTATAGGAATTAATAGAAAATGTTTTTGATACTATTTTAATTTTAAGATTGGAGCTTTGATATTTATTTGTTTTATCAAAACCTCCACACATGCAAAAAATTTTCCTCTCCAGCCAAGCTCAATATGGATGAGCAATTACGTCTGAAAGATTAGGTGCATGAAGAATGGCAAAAAAAAAAATACAGCGTAAAAAAAGAAAGATAAGCATGAGGACTTAACAAAAAGTTTGTTTTAGTTAAAAGATCATACAAGACAGTCATTGATATTTGCTTTGCACAAAAATGCTCTGCACATGGGGGGTTTTTTTTCGGTAAATTTGTTAGAATTATATGAAAAATTGTCATTTTGCAACAAACTTTTGACAGTTTAACCATAAGCACATTCAAACAAGATGAAACTGTAGATATTATTGCTTGATGAAGTTCCTGTGTTAAATTTTAAATGTGCTTATGTTTAAATTTTTGAAAAGCAGCATCAAAATTTATTTACCTAACCTCAAACAAAATAAAAGCAGGTTATCACTTAATTTAATTTGGATTCTTTTAATAATGAAAAAAAGAATTCATCATTATCTGAAGACTGGATAGTTTGGGCAAATTTCAATTTGTTCAACTCTTGTGTTTGAGTTTTGTAATATTTGAATAGTTCCTGAATTATTTGTTTCTTTCTTTACAGTGTACTGAAGAAGCTTGGGATAAGGTGATTGTATAATGACTTGTTTATACTGTAAATCAACTTTTAATCGTGTGTGATAAAATTTCGCAAGGTTGGTGAGAACCTTGTTGATGTATATATTCCTCGTCATGAACTAGTCCTTTAACTCCTTACATGGCAGAGAAATTAACGCATTTCCAGTAAATCAACGACATATAATAGATGCTTATTTACTTCTAAATAAAGTATATATTTTCTTAAAGAAAAGATTGAAAACTTTCAGAAAAGGACATTATCATAGTGAATTTTGTTGCCGTGTCCACTTGGGACACATAAAAATGCCTATCTGCCATGTAAGGGTGTGTTTGTGTAAGATAGTACCTTGGTTACGAAAATTAATTGCAACAAAATAAAGTCGTGAATAAAATTTTGTTTACAATATCCAAAATTTACATAAACATCAACCATTATATAAAACCATCTGTAATGATAAGATAAACAAACTGTACATAAAACAGCATACTACTCACTCTCTGGGCTTTTGATTTCAGATTTTTGTATACTACTCACTGTCTTGGCTTTTGATTTCAGATTTTTGAAACTAATGTAAAGGCAACTTTTATGTTATGCAAGGAAATAATTCCACATATGGAGAAAAGAGGGTAAGGTTTTAAAATGTTGCTGTAATTAATATTTAAATTATTATTATGAATTTGAATAGTTGAGAAATGAAATTCACAGTATAATGCAATATATATTAGGCCAATAATGTATTTTTAGAGATATTTCATACAAAACTGTTGTTAATTATGATGTAATTGTGATTTTAATTTTTAGAGGAATTTTTTTTTTTAATTTCATACAAACACTACTTTAATGACAGAAAAGTGAGAACATTGATTAACGATGTTACTCCACGATAACTTGTCCTTTCTAAATCTTAGGACAGGAAGTTGACAACTATGTTTTGAAACTTGAAAAAATACTATACTTGGTATTGAATTGGATAAAATACATCATTTATTTGTAAAATACATTATTACATTATTCATTTGTAAATAAAAAAAGTTTCATATATATATATATATATACATACATACACATATGTATATATACTGTATTGTAAAATACAAGTTTTTCAAAATAAAATTGTTTACGTGTAATATCCTAACAAAATTTTATAGAACTCTATAGAAATACTGAATGCTATAGAAATAGAGAATTCTGTAGGAATACAGAACAGTATAGAAATAGAGAATTCTATAGGAATACAGAACAGTATAGAAATAGAGAATTCTATAGGAATAAAGAATGCTATAGAAATAGAGAATTCTATAGGAATACAGAATGCTATAGAATTCTATAGGAATACTGAATGCTATAGAAATGGAGAATTCTATAGGAAAACAGAATGCTATAGAAATAGAGAATTCTATAGGAATACTGAATGCTATAGAAATGGAGAATTCTATAGGAAAACAGAATGCTATAGAAATAGAGAATTCTATAGGAATACAGAATGCTATAGAAATAGAGAATTCTATAGGAATACAGAATGACATAGAAATATAGAATTCTATAGGAATACAGAATGGTATTGAAATATAGAATTCTTTAGCAATATTTTGTTATCTATTTTTAGGAGTGGTTCCATTGTGATAGTTAGCTCCATTGGAGGTTACCAACCTTCTCCTGTAAGTGTGTCTTTGTTTGCTGTAACCATGCAACAAATCGTAAACGTAACAGTGCTAGAAAGCAGGGCAGCCCAGTCATAAAAATGCTGCATTTATTCAGACTACTGTAAATCTCTTTATCATTCACAAGATTTTATTTCCACAGGGTAATGACATTGTATATTCTCAAAATGCATATTTTTTCTCAAATCATTGAAATGTTACTGTGAAAAGACTATGTGAGGTGCTGCCCATTGCTTGTAATACTGACAAGTTTGATAACTAAATGTTAATTACTTTCTGGTGTTTCTCTGAGTAGATATAAATCCATGAGCTGTTCTTTTTGTAGTCTAGAGTTTTACATGTAAAAAGTCTGTATCAGTAGAGCAAGTGTTCCAAGAGCATAATACAATAACTGATCAATATAGGTGTCTCCAAGAATTTAAAGCGAAAATGACATTTACTATGAAATTGATTTTTTTTTATCATGAATTTGAATAAGTGTATACAAATAACTTCTTATAATCCACGAGAACTTATTTTTGTGTCATGAGGATCTCCCGTAATAGGGGGTAAAAAATGTTCTCGCAGATAAAACATGATTTACAGTTAATGCTGGTATTAAACTGCATCTTCTCAAATTTCTTTTGGGAGAGGACAAAAATTCTACATTAATTCCATAAAGTTGTGTGTTTTGTTTTAACTAGATCTATATATTAAAATAGTTTTGAAAACACTTTACTACAAGGCAATTGGACCTTACTCAGTCAGTAAAACAGCTCTTCTAGGATTGGTGAAGGCTCTAGTCCACGAATGTTCAACGAGGAACATACGGGTCAATGGAATAGCTCCAGGGGTCATCAAAACAAGATTCAGTGAAGCAGTAAGTACCTCTACATTTCCTACTAATCACACATACTGATATTTTGTGCTAAATTTTTCTTTCCTGGAGTAATGTGTTGCCCCATTGTCACAAGCCTTGGCTGAAATGTACACTCCTCTCCTTTTTCACGTACATTTCAGCCGTGGCTTGTAACATTGGTGTTGCCTCTTCACTTTGATAAAGTGTAGGAATATTAAACTAGCCTTTGACAGGAACATTAAATTTGCTAGTTGGAACATTTAACCTGTTCTATGGTCTGTCACAAAAACTTTGTCCATTAGTTACTCCAGGTTTTATACACTAGTATTTCTTGTAATTATTTCTTTGATATCAATAGGAGCTGATGCCTTTACCACCTTACACCATCTACAAAATGGGAGGGGGGGGGGGGGTAACAATTGTTTGAGTTTGCTTGTTTGTATTACATGAACATTGTAAATTATATTTCTAATGATAAAAAAATTTATGTTTGTTGTAAACTTTGATAATCCATATCACTAACTATACTGATTGTCTTTTCAACAGTTGTGGAAGGATGAAAACAGTGGCATCAGTCAAATAGCTCTCGGTATGACGCCACTGAAAAGGTAAATATCCAAAGTAGTTTGTGACATATCAAAAGCACTGTTAGATGTTATTTTTTTTCAGGAGTGCAAAATACTTTTCTTGACTCATACATCATGAGAGCAGTATATACACTGATTCGCTGGCTATATATTTGGTTGATGAGCAATTATCTAGCTGCAGGATTACATTCTACCTAATTTTACCATAAACTTTGTAAGGAGGAATTAGTGACCAAATGTTGAGAAGACTAAACTGGATTTAAATCCAGGGCATGACAAAGCAGAGAAATCCCTTATAACTGGACATTACTGCACACACACACACACACACACACACACACACACAGACAAGGAATCACTGTCCAGTTTGTTGGGTATGTGAGGTGAATTATGAGATGATTAACAACAGTCATCTTTGCTACCCATTGGTGACATTTCATGGTGTTTCTCGCCCTTGGCTAGCAAAAATGAACTCCAATGGAAAACATGAGAATTCATGTATAACAGTGAAAAAGTTTGTTGAACAAAGCCATTTTGCACAAATTATCATGTTTTCCATAGTAGATAATCACCTCACATACCCAACTAGCTAGACAGTGATTCCTTGGATTTATATTTGAAATAGAGATGAAAATGTAAAAATTGATATATCAAAATACTGCAAAGTAGAAATTGAAATACACATGGCATTCCATGTAAATTTCATAGTCCCCTCCCTCTGATGTCATTCATTTGCATTCGGTTGAGAAATTTACATCCAGAGGTGTATACAGGGAAAATAAACATTGGAGCTATTTACATCCAGAGGTGTATACAGGGGAAATAAACATTGGAGCTATTTACATCAAGAGGTGTATACAGGGAAAATAAATAACGGAGCTATTTACATCCAGAGATGTATACAGGGAAAATAAATAATGGAGCTATTTACATCCAGAGATGTATACAGGGAAATTAAATAATGGAGCTATTTACATCCAGAGATGTATACAGGGGAAATAAACACTGGAGCTTCAAGTAATTATCACAGAGAAATGAAAATATATTGTATGAATGATCCTCCCCAAATTTAGTGTAAAATTTTCACACCTTTTACATCTGACAAAATCTTCTATGAAATCACACTGCCACCTGAAATGTATATATATATGACAATTCGGTTAGTGGTTATGTTGGTGAAAAGATCTTTATATTTTAAATTTAAATTCTAGTTTCATTTCTGTCGGAATTCAAATATACTTATCAAGATTGTTCATGAGGAAATTGCTATCATTACAATTTATAAAGATAAAAGCAAAAACATAGGAAATGTAAATGTTAAGTAAGGAAAAATGTGCATGATGTTACTTGGTTGATAAATGATCAGAAATCAATCTCTCTGAAATGATTTTCAGGGAGCTGCAACTAATGTGAAATTAAAGTAAAATAGGTTGTTGATTTATCTGGGATTAATAGTACATTAATATTCTGTTTGTCAGGTTTGGGGAACCAAAAGAATGTGCAGGGACAGTTTCTTTCCTGGTTTCTGATGATGCCTCTTACATCACAGGAGAAACCATCCTAGTGACAGGGGGTGTTGATGCTAGGCTGTAAACTAGAAACTATGGACACCACCTGGCTGTAACCGAGTGATGGAAGACGACAGGCTATAGTGGATATGTTTACGATACCCAATGACTATTAAAGGTGTGAAGTCAGAGCAATAGCTGCCAATCATATTGGGGAGATTATTGGTGCAAGAAATATGTCATTTTTATATGTTTGTGTGACAATGTAGGACCATTTTGATATGGAAGTATGCTAAAATTCACAATAAACTGATAATTTTTACATCAATGCATTTTGAAATGATAGGTCTGAATGACAAAGTGAAACTAGATAATCTATGCACTTGAAATGATAGGCCTGAATGACAAAGTGAAACTAGGTAATCTATGCACTTGAAATGATATTGATTGATTGATTATATACTGTTTAACGTCCCACTCGAGAATCTTTCACTCATATGGAGACGTTCTTGAAATGATAGGTCTGAATGACAAAGTGAAACTAGATAATCTATGCGCTTGAAATGATAGGTCTGAATGACAAAGTGAAACTAGGTAATCTATGCACTTGAATTGATTAGTCTGAATGACAAAGTGAAACTAGATATTCACCATGTAATGCCAGCAACATTTGTAATAAAATATACACATATAAATCTACTCTGTTTAAGTGGTCAAGTTGACAATCAAAAGGTTGCTGTTTGGAATTCTAGCATTGTCACTATCGAGCACCAAATTAACATAAACTAAAGTAATTGAAGGTATCGTTAATTATTTTAAAATATCATCAATTCTTTTGATGCATACAACAATTCAAGTAAAGATCTCTTCAAATAATCAACGATATCTTCAATTTTGAATTATTGTGCATGCATATTAATTGAATTGATAATAGCAATAATTATTCTGCTGAATTGATGTGCACAATAATTGAGTTGTTGCTTTCTTCAAATGAATTAATGATATCAATGATTGAATTGATGCACGCTACCATTCAATTGAAGGGAGCAATAATTCAATTAATGCGCGCATCAATTCAATTAACGCACGCAATAAATGACTTGCTGCTTTCTTCAACTGAATTAATAACATCATTAATTCAATTGATGCGTGCAGTAATTGAGTTATTGCTCTCTTCAATTGAATTAATGATATCATCAATTCATTTGATGCGTGAAATAATTCTTTAAGAGAGCAACTATATAATTTGAGATATCTTCAATTTAGCATAGCCATAATTGAATTAATGATCTCTTTAATTGAATTGTTGCACTCTTTATAAGAATTGATGCACACATTAATTCCTTATACAAAAGCATTGTAAATTAATTAAAGATATCTTTAATTGAATTAAAGAGATCATCAGATCATTATTACCGAGCTATAAATTAATTTTTGCAAGTAATATTTCCACCACACTGATGTTCTCATCTATTGAATTGATGAGAGCAATAATTGAAGCACACATCAAATCAATTATTACTCTCATTAATTGAATTAATGCACGCAAAAATTCATTTGATGAGAGCATTAATTGAATTGAAACGTGCATTAATTCACCTGATGAGAGCAATAATTGATTTTATGTTTGCATTAATTCAATTGATGAAAGCAATAACTGAATTGATGATATCTTCAAATAAGTAATGATATCTTCAATTTTTTGATTTTACGTTAATTTGGTACTTCATACACCAGATTTTTTTTTTATTTGGATTTTTGTTGTTGTTGTTGTTTTTTGTTTGGTCCATTGACAAGACATTTGGTTTACATTTTACGTGATCTCGGTCAGCCCAGCTGTAAAAGTGGGCGTCAGCTTTGGATGGGAGTTGATTATCAGTAGGTAGGTGTCCCATGCAGGGTGAGTGTGTGTGTGTGACTCTTGTCCTCTTAGTAGCATGGAAACCAGGAATAAACACTAGCGGGTCTTCATGGCTTGCTGGGAAGTAGTGATAAAATTTCGATACTAGTATTTTTTTTATTTTGGGGGGGGGGGGGGGGGGTTGTTGTTGTTTGTTTTTGTTTTTGGGGGGGGGGGTTGTTTATTTTATTTTTTTATTTTTTTTTTTATTTTATTGCCTGTTCATGTATTTTCACATTTAAATTAATTTTTGATAAGCGTTACATTGCGTTTGGCTTTAAACATTGTGTGATAGTGATGGACTGATTTGAGTCGCGTATAATTTCTCAGAATGAGACAAGTTTAAACTTTCGTTTTATTAGCATGCCGTTCTATTAATACTTGTATCAAAAAACACGTATTGCATTTAAATTTACATTTATTAGCAATGTTTATTTTATTTTATCTCATAATTTTCTTTTATTCACAATATGAAAAAAAAAAATCTCACTTACGATACCGTACAACAGGTATATAAAGTTACCTTGATACACTGGAAGTCGTGGCTTTATAGGCAGGTGAGATTAAAATCGTCAAAATTTCTAGTCATATAAATAGTCTGGTCCAGATTTTGAAAAAAGAGGCTAGAAATGGGTTCTAACGGCAAATTATTATTATTTGGTCCAACATAACTTTTTAACCTAATTTGCGTATGCTGAATCCGAAAAAATATGTTGAACTTCATGAAAATGGCGTTAAATAGGTCAAAATGGCGATTCAAAATGGCGGTATTGAAATTTGCAAAATTATCTATATGGCTTTATTTTAAAAAAGTTTATTGCAAATTAAAGCAATTTAAAGGCTTGTACTAAACTTATATGTGTCTGAAAAATAGAATAAATTGTTCAATGTTCGTTAAACAATTAAAATTGTGAAAAAATCGATTAGATCCCAATTAACTCATTTTTTCGCAACCGCATATTGACGCACAGTATATATATGCATTTTGATATGATATTTAATGCTTATTTCCTTCTAATTGTGCAAATTATTCAGTTAACGTATTGCATACTTTACGATATAAATGCACTTGAAATTCAACACAGTGTTCAATGGTTTTCACAATAGCGCGACCGACACAATCGAGGATCTTTGTGTTATTTGTATCTACCAAAAATGTTGATCATTCGCAAACATTGAATGGCATCATGACTGAACAGCAAGACATACTTTCTAGCATTGACCAACTGCAAAATCCTGTTTTCAAAGAGTATTTTTCAAGTTTCAGACAGGAAATTGACAACCCAAATGTCCTGTTTTGGTGGTCATATTTGGACATGGTTTCTATCCTTTTAATGTTTACAAAGTCAGAAAGAGATGGGCTTTGGGATTTATATTTGAAGTCTTTCCGTTCAATGCTCCCATGGTTCTTCCGATATGACCATACAAATTATGCTAGGTGGGGTAGTGTGTATCTTGCTGATTGCCACCAATTGCCTATTGAAGTACTATCAGAGTTTCAGGATGGAAATTTTGTCGTCAAGAGAAGTGCTGGAACTTTCAATCAAATTGACCCAGACCAAAGTCAAGAATGGCTAAACGCCACGGGTAAGAAAGGTGGTGGAATTGTAGGAATTACTAGGACTCCATCTGCTCTCAGTAGGTGGTCCCTTTCCTACAATCTGAGATCTCGTATAAGTCTTCTTACAAAGGTGATGTACGATGTGAATCCAGATGACATTCTCACACACAAGGACGCATCAAAGAGTCGACAAGTTACTGATGCAGTGTATGAGGATTCGCTCGTTGATGCAATGAAAAGGTTTAGAGTATTTGACCTTTTGTACGAAAGAGATCAACTGATCAATATAGTTACAAAAGACAAAGCTACAGATATGATCAAGGAGTCCTTACTTTCTGCAGCAAATTTGGGACAGATATCATTAGAGAATTTCGTAAAAGATCGTATGATACCAAACATAGAAACAAGTAGTTTACAAGTTCCTTTGAGAAGTGTTCTGAAAAAAAGCTGCTCATTAACATTTGACTCCTTATACAAGGTACAAGTTGTACCAAAAGCTGTGGAAAAGAAAAAAATTCTAAAGGCAGATCGGAACATACTGCAGAGACTTGTCATTGCATATAAGGCCGGACGAGAGGTTGATTTAGAGCAGATTTTGAAACACGAGCTCCTTCCTGTGCCGATATCTATAGCGGATACCAGCGGTGCACTAAAGTCTGGAAACAAATCTGTTGTTTTAGAAGACATACTTCAAGATGTTGATGTAAGGGCGCGAGTCGAAAATGTAGGCGAATCACCAGCTTTGATCATAGATGGCCAGGCTTTAGTTCAGAGCATGAAAACACATGGCATGAAAACATTTGGAGACTTTGCAGATGAGTTTGTTTCCACTGTGGTGAGAAAAGGGGCCATGTATTCAAGAGTTGATGTTCTGTTCGACCGTTACAGGGAACAATCTATAAAATCGGGCACTCGTTCTCGTAGGGCAAAAGGGCAGCAGCCAGTTAGAAGGGTTATTGAAAATAAGGATGTGCCACTCCCGAATAAATTTTCAGCTTTTTTGTCTTTGAATGACAACAAGAAAGACCTAGCTGCCTTTTTATCTGAGCAGATAATTCTTCATGCACCCACAGAGAAAACTGTTGTTACTGCTGGTGGGTTTCTCGATGAGAATAGCGTTAAATGCAATGACGAATTCCTCGATATATCTGCCCTACATGCGTCACATGAAGAGGCAGATACTAGAATAGTTCTTCATGCCATACATTGTGCGAAAGAATCCACTTGCAGTTCAGTTGTTGTACTAGCATCTGATACTGATGTTTTACTGCTACTTGTATCTTTCTTTTCAGAAATAAATATACAGTTGTGGATGGTTGCTGGAACATCTGCAAAGCCCAAGAACATTCCTATTCATGCTGTTGTAGAGAAAACCTTTACCTCTCCAGAAATGTGCACGAATCTGTTAGCATTCCATGATCTGACTGGATGTGACACAACTTCTTTTTTCTTTGGGATATCCAAAAAAACTGGATTTAAGGTTTACAAAGACAATGTTGGGCTTCTTGGGGGTTTTGGAGAGGGCAATTTAACTGAACAGAAAATAGTCGACTGTGAAAAGTTCGTATGCAAGCTGTATAACCAGGGCACAGTGTCGTCAACTGACTCGGTTAGGAACATTTTATTCGGAAAATCCAAGAGCCCCGAAAACATGCCCCCCACTAGCGATGCCTTGCATCTGCACATTAAACGTGCACATTATCAAGCGCTGGTATGGAGACAAGCAAATATAAGTAACCCCACATTACCATCTCCAACTGAGATGGGATGGAAGTTGAATGAAGGTATTCTAGTGCCTATTCTGATGACTTTAGACCCAATTCCAGAATCTTGTTTAGACTTGATTGCATGTAGTTGCACAACAGGTTGTAAAACATTGAGGTGTGGGTGCAAGCGTAACAATTTGCTGTGCATGGACCTTTGTAAGTGCAAAGTCACAAGCAAAGAACAATGTAGGAACAGTATACGTTGAATTTTGAGGAAAAACAGAGAAAATTCGGGTTTTCTTTCGTGCAATGGCTTTTTTAGGGTCGCATGCTTATTTCTATCTTTTTCTCGATGCTATTGTATTTTGTAATCATAGTTTTTACATTTTTTTTTTCTACATGCGCGTTTCAAAACGATTTGAAAAAAATTACTGTCCGCCATTTTGAATCGCCATTTTGACCTATTTAACGCCATTTTCATGAAGTTCAACATATTTTTTCAGATTCAGCATACTCAAATTAGGTTAAAAAGTTATGTTGAACCAAATAATAATAATTTGCCGTTAGAAGTTCTTTTTAGCTGAAATCGGACCAGACTAAAATAATACACTTGTGAAATTGCACCAAAATATTGTGGGAGAATACTTTTCTAAATGTTCCTGACAACATAGTTATTTACCCAATATACGGTTTTGGCTGGAATAAGAAGTAATACGCTCAACAAATGCAAATGTTGCATCTCCTTTACACCAAAAACAACTAAACTAATTCATAAAGATAAAATTAAGAGGAAGTTAATTAAAAAAAAAAAATACTAGTGTGATGATTTAACTTGTTTTTATAAATATTTCTACATGACTGATTTCCATACCCAAAAATGAACGGTGCTATGATATTCAAACATCTTGTATCATTTAGTTGAATTTCAATTAAAACTGGAATTTGCTACTAGTTTTTGATATTAATATTTCGATATATGGCATGTCTTTCAATATTTGAAATAACAAGATAATCTAATAAAGAGTACTCTTTATTAGTAAATTGGAACCCAAGCGATATAATTGCCCGTGGCTTAGACTGCATATTCACACTATTTGCTTTATCTTTTCAGTGCAGTGAACAATTATTTTCTGTGTCTAAAGATGCACTCGGATGTTTTCTGATATATATATATATATATTATAACAAAAACACCCCCCACCCCCCACACACACAAGTGTAGGAGTGTATCTAAAATGTATTAAAATTCGGAAAATGTATCGCTTTAGATGCCATGTTTTCCAAGTGATTGAAAATCAGACAAAATCTAGTGACACTGTATTAAACATTATCTGCTATATAAAATAAAATGATAATAATAATAATAGATTAGGTCTTCTTTTTTGACAGCTTTCAAATTCTGATTAAGTTTCCGGGGGCTCTGAAAGGCTGTAATCATACTTTATTTTAGTCCTTTCAACTATAAATGGTAAAATTTGTTTGAAAACCATTTTGTCAGATAAAAGAACATAAAGTATATACATTATTTTATGTTTTATTCATAAAAGTATCCGTTATTTGTCCGAAATAGGAATGTTTTTAAAAATCAATGTACTTTTACAATATTGGGGGGGGGGGGGGGGGGATACAGTGTTTTTTAAGACTTACATAATGGAATACCAATATCTAATTGCCTAGTTTTTTGTTTTATTTCAATACATAGTTCTATTATCTAAAATATCAGATAAAATGGTGAAGGGTTACCTGTGACTTTTGTTAAGTGTAATATATATTCTCGTTCATAATTCAGTGGTACTAATCTGCCTTTGCCCCTCCACTTGAAATTTATTTTTGATAAACTACGTAGCACTGTGTTTGTTTTAGACATAATCTTCCTTGATGTGGAGAAGGTGTTATCACATGTGACCTCTAAAGGCGTTAAATACAAGGTCAAAGTGGCGGAGATAGTACCCGTAATCTTCCCAAAATGAGCGATGTAATTGATAGCAGACCCAAATTATTTGTCTAAAAATTTTTGTCTGAACGGAACATATGCTGCAAGAAAGGTATCATTTGCTTTATTCTATTATAGATATTACATATATTTGTATAAGAAATATAATAATCTATATTGGTGTTTCATTGCCAATAAGTTTTGAATATTTCGTTCTTTGGGAGTTACTATATGCACATTATTTTTGTAAGTACTCCTTTATTTCTGTGTGAGTTCATTATACACATTTTGAAGATTATTGTCATGATGTTTCAGCTATGAAATATTAAAAAAAAAAAATGAATTCAATATATATCACACTTGACCTACTAGTATCACTAGGCGGCACGTGATCTGTAATGTCAGCTGGCGTACGGAAGAAGAGCACACGTGAGATATGTTGACAGACAAATCTAACTGTGTCTCGGTCAGGTTCGAACAACATTATCACTTGAATAACGATAGAACATTCTATCTAACTTGAGAATTAATTAATCTGACAGGCTCTCGACGTTTTAATAATATATACTTTAAAAAAATGTCTTCCTGTAAACAAACTATTCACATGAAGACAATTATCTATCTATCTATCTATTTATCTATCTGTAAATCTATCTATCTATATATATATATATATCACGAGCCTGCGATTAATGGACACGGATAATGGAGGATATCTATAATTTTCAAATTTACCTCACATAGTGAAAAAATGTTGTAGTAGACATTAATCTTTAAAATATTTTAAAATCTGCCAGACTGGAACGCACGAATTACACAGTACAGATCAGAAGACAACACGTAAATTTACCTAGCTACCTAACACTATACAGAAGTACGGCTGATATTTATATTTTCATTCATGTTTCAAAAGTCAGCCATTATGACAAAGTGTTATTCATCTTTAACATGAAAATATTTGATGTGTGTTATGAAAATATGACCAATAAAATTTCATCGACAATCTATTACAGCTTAAGGATGTTGATCATCGTTTTCACTCATTGCAGTCTTTTGTAGATGCACCGTAAAGCTGTAGAAGTTTATTCTGTTCTAATCTTGTTACTGGTTCTGACAGATCATGTCGTCAGTTACAGTAAGTCTAATTTCAGCACTTTGGGTATACAGAACTTGACAGATCAGCACAGTAAGTCTAATTTCAGCACTTTGGGTATACAGAACTTGACAGATCAGCACAGTAAGTCTAATTTCAGCACTTTGGGTATACAGAACTTGACAGATCATGTCGTCTGTCACAGTAAGTCTAATTTCAGCTCTTTTTGTATACAGAATTTAGAAAGAATGAAAGGGGGGGGGGGGGGCATAAATGGGTTCACCTTTGTGGAATGCCAAATTCACTACACTACCTATTATTCATAAATTAAAGTGTTCCATAATGATTTGACCGCATGCAGTTTTCATAAATTAAAGATATACCTCCACTGGAGGCATAAGTAGAGAGATCGTCGGTTCATTTGGAGATGTAATTGGCCTTCATGTATAAGTGTTCTGTTGCGTAGGCAAGTCATGGAAAGACGGACTTTTTCATCCAAAGAACTAAAGATATTGGTACTTCATGCAATATTATACAGATATTGATTTATATTCGATAATCTTGATATATGTATGCGAAGGTCTCGATTTATATTCGATAATATAATATTTATTTGCCAAAATTCTGATCTATATTCGTGACTCTTGATATTTATACGCGAATTATTTTTATTTATATGCTTCAATTCTTGATTTATATTCGATAATTTTGTTATTTATATTCAATAAATCTTCATTTATATTCGATAATCTTAATATTTAAATGCAAAAATTCTGATTTATATTAGATAATTGAATATTTATATGCGAAAATCTTGATTATATTCGATTATCTTGTTATTTTCATTAGACAATCGTTTTATTTGTATTCGATAAATCTCGATATTATATTGATAAATAACAAAATTATCGAATATATATATAACAAGATTTATTGCATATAAATCAGAATTTTCGCATATAAATATATATAACACGATTATCGAGTATAAATGAATATTTATCGAATATAAATATCAAAATTATCGAATATAAATAGCCCCGTGGGGATCCGGGTTGTTAGAACAGATCCTCAATACCCCTTGCTTGTCATAAGTGGCGACTAAATGGGGCGGTCCTTCGGATGAGACTGTAAAATCCGAGACCCCGTGTCACAGTAGGTGTGGCACGTTAAAGATCCCTCCCTTCTCAAAGGCCGTAAGACCTAAATTTTGCAGCTCTTCACCGGCAATGGTGACATCTCCATATCAGTAAAAATTCTCGAGCGGGACGTTAAACAATATTTAATCAATCAATCAATCGAATATACATACCAATTTATCGAATGCAAATAATAAGATTATTGATTAAAAATAATCAAGATTATTGAATATAAATCAAAATTTTGGTATATAGATATCAAGATTATCGAATATAAATTAAAATGTTTGCATATAAATTTCAAGATCAAGATAATATTGCAATGTTGTACACGCTATATGTTTTTTATGCGAATTGTAAACATTTGATAGTAATTGTGGCCAAATCTAAATCGCTATTTCATTTACTAAAATAATGGTTTCTCTTAAATTCTATTGGATATGGAGCACCCAATTAACATAAACTCCAATTTGAATTTTTAATTTTACCATTACGTAATTGAATTAGAGCTACCGGTAATGTATTCTTATTTCGAGGGAGCTTTAAATCCATATATCCATACTTATAGTTTATTTATTATACTGCCTGTAGATTAATTAAACGTTAGCCAGTGGCGTAGCTCGCCTTGAAGTGAAGTGTACGCACAGTGACAAATCTAGAATAGGCTGGGTGTCTGGGGGCCGTATTAAGGTCCCCAGTGGGTCCAGGACAAGGGCGAAGCCCCCGGGAGCTCATGGGTTTTGAGGCTTTTTTTTTTTTTTTTTTTTTTTTTTTTTTGGTTACATTTAAGGGTTGTTCTAGCTTCTAGCTATAAAATCATGCATAATAAAATGAAAAATTAACAATCATTTTTTGTTGTTGTCAAATTGATGTGTACGCCCGGGCGTTTTGGAGTCAATGGCAGCTACGCCACCGCTAGCTCTTATTTAGGGTGGCACACAGTATACATGCAACGGATTCTAAAAGGAACGTTAGTTCAGGCAATGAAATAGGGAGGCATGTATGTGCACATATTATAAACAAGTATGTTACATAATATATCAAATGAATGATTTTCTTTATATTTAAATTTTTACTTTTATTCCCTGCAGTTAAAACAGTCGTACTATGTTTGTCGAGATGTTTTGCCTGGAAATTAAAGATAGAACATAAAAAATGGGGTTAACGTTGATAAAATTTTTGAATTATTGGTCAGAAAACAAAATTTTCATACAAATTTTGGGGTAAAAACATTTATAACAATCGGCGTTTTGTGTGGAGAAAATATATCAACTATGTAAAGAATTTACAACATTTGAATTATTGCAAGTCTCTACTTCAATTAGTCCTTTCAAAATTTGATTCACATTAAACTTTTCGAATGAATAGGTTTAAGTAATAAATGTGAAATATACTTTGACCTAATGATGTAAGTATTGAATCAGTACCTAGACAGTTATATGTGTATATTCTCTCTCTCTCTCTCTCTCTCTCAACTACATCGTATATACCATATTCATTTCAAATATGCACATTTAAAAAGTACATTTTTATAATTACATGAAATGTTATGCTTAGATTGCAGTCACAATCCTTGTAACACGAGTCCATATAAAGCGGACACTGACGGTCAATCCTCCATAGTGGACAAGAAAACCATCAACGTTCCAATACCCACTTTCAGCTGTAGTTCAATAGATAGATTACACAGGGTTAAGCTTACCTGTAGATCTGAGGAGTACCAAGTGAAGGGACTGACAGAGTCCGTCTGTGACACTCAAACACTCAAATGGGAACCGGTCTTACCTACAGCTTGTGTTCGTATGTCTGGAGATTTGTTTATATTTGAGTGTGTGTGAGTGTGGGGGGTCAGATGGGTTTGATTGGCCCGATGGCTCAGTTGGTAGAGCACCTGACTAAAGATTCAAGGGGCTACCTGTTACATTTGTATAGTCTCACGAAGGGTAGAGTGACATCACTGCACTATAGTTTTCTTTTCATTTATTGTATTCAATATTTCTCTGGACATGTTGTAAATCCATTACCGTAAATTTCCTATATTTCACAAGTACTTGCCTCTGTTTCAATCCTCGATTATAATCTACTTCACACCATATATGTAGGATACTGCACTATAACCTGTAATTATTATAATTTTCAGCCAAACCAAGAGTGGCTGCGAAGGATAATAAATGGCTGTATATAGGCGGCGGTTTGGGCGGTGGTGCCTTAGCCATAATCATAGTGGTTGTCATCACATCTATCGTCTGCTACAAATCCAAACTCAGGTTTCATGGAAATTCTAAAATCAATATTCTAATGTAGATATTTAAAGATTTTTTTCTCCCTTGTTTTCCATGTGACTATATGTATTTTTACTTCTTGGAATCCATGTATGATGGCCATCCGATACCGAATGCTTCCTGCCACCAAATGCTGTAGTCTTGTCCCATGATCCTTTGCACTATGTTTTCAGGAGAGCACGGTGCAAAAGATCATGGGAAGACCACGAGCGCTATTACTTACACATACAGTAAAACACACACGCCTCACAATCAGTTAATGTCCTCAAAATCATGGGGGGAAAAACCGCACTTACTGATTAATTATTGAATAAATGTAAAAAAAAAAAAAAACAACCCCCCCCCCCCCCCAAAAAAAAAACAAACAAAAAAAACCCCAACAACCACAAATTTCAACAGACTGCATTGAAAATTATTTTACTGTATGATTGTTAAATTAGTACACATGTTCAACTGAAGGTAATTGGTGCCGAGTAGAAGTGCAGATTCAGATTTATAACAATATTCAGGGAAATATTAAACAATTATTATACTCATTATCAGACAGTCGTCCAGTTTCCATGAGAAACTGTGACCAGGATGGCGTAATAGGTAATAGTACACCTGAATTGTCACTGAATTGAAAAATTATCTGGATCCTAATAATGGGTGGTAATTGTTTTATTGTGTAACCTATTATACATGTGTAACTCCTCATATTGCAAATTTAACAAAATAACTTAATAAAATTTGCAGGATTAAATTTGTGAGGTCACAATTATGCATGTGTTGTTAATGCACATGCCAAAGTCACAGTCAAATGTCACAATAGTCACTAGATACTAACATTTGGTCAATATATAGCTGATGGTAAAACTGCCCCCTCTATGAATGCCGAGTTCTCAGGAAACGGACAAATACTGAAGAACAGAAACATGTTAAAATTCTTATTATATAAATTGTCATATCAGCTCAAATTTTCCCATATCAGTCCAAGTGCCTCTCTATCAGTCCAAGTACCCCATATCAGCCCAGTGTCCCTCTATCAGCCCAAGTGCCTTCATATCAGCCTGAGTGTCCCCACATCAGCCTGAGCGTCCCCACATTAGCCTGAGTGTCCCCACATCAGCCCGAGTGTCCCCACATCAGCCTGAGTGTCCCCGCATCAGCCTGAGTGTTCCCACATTAGCCTGAGTGTTCCCACATCAGCCTGAGTGTTCCCACATTAGCCTGAGTGACCAGACTTTTAGCAAGTTATATACTTAAATATTGTAGACATACAGTACAGTGTTTTCGAGGGGAAAATTTGATCCGATATTGGATCTGAGAGTTGATTTTACATAGTAGTTTTCTATTTGTCACATGTGGATTAATTTTTTGCATTTTTTCCCCTGAATTTAAACAAAGATGATTATAGTCATTTAAAAATTTAAGACTCTTATCAACAAATTTAAGAATATATGAATCATATTCATCATAAATAGCAAAAGGATGAAGTTAGACAGGTAAATACATAATTATGTATAATTATTACTAAGTATATGATAAATGAGTATATATTTCTGTATTGTGCAGATTCTCTCAGTACTAAATTTACAAAAGAGAATGATTTTGTTTTAAATGGTAGTTTTTGTGGATGCCCCCCCCCCCCCCCCCCCCTCTCCCTAACACTTAACCACAATACTGCATGTACTAGGTTAATTCATATCATCATTAATATTATTTGCAGCTTTTCCATTGAATATATATTATCTAAAATGTGGAATTTACTGGAAATGAAAATATAATTAGCACCAACACTGATCCACAACTTTTGAAATCTGTCGCCGGGTATAGCTTCCATCCCCCTGCCCTGTGGATCAGGCTATGACTCAAATCCACTAGGCAATTTAACTCTGCTCCCACCCCCTGCTAATGTTGTCATTCACAGGTTTTCTCTCTGTTACACTGCATTTAACCTAGTTTAATGCAGTGTAATGGAGAGAAAACCCAAGGGTTCCAATGATGACCTTGACAAATCCTGCATCTGCCCTTAAAGGGACTCTGTACTACTGCTGTTATGTGTTGACTGTGTCACTCAATACAATCAACAGCTGGTTATAAATGGCAGTGAACTGTTTTATATGCAATTCCATAATCAATTTACATTGCATTTTTGAAATTTAATTGACATTAAAACATTTAAAGTCCCCCTCTTGGGTAAAAGGAAATTTCCAATTTAATGCACAAGACTAGAAGTTTCCAATTGAATTTGTGAAATTTAATTTCAATGTACATCACATACCATTCATAGGTCTGAGAAAGCTAGAAAAGAAATGAAAATGAAAAAGTTCGGTTCACACACACTAGGCCCTAACGGAGAACGTTGGTCTAGCAATGGAAATCTGCACGACGTTGACTACAGGTAAATAGAGATCAAGGTAGTTCCGTTTTCACGTGACTTATCAATATTATTTGTTCATAGTAGAAAAACTGTATTAATTTCCACGTAGTATAGTTTACTTTAATCAATAATCAACGAAAACGTATTGATTGCCACCTTTTTAAAGATGTCAGACATTCTGAACAAAAGCACAGATGTCAACATCAGAAAATCTCACATTTTCAGCATAATAAAAATATATAAAACTAACTAAAATGAGAAAATCTTAATTTCAACAAAACTGGAAAACTGCTACTTTACATAAATATATATAAATTAGTTGTGGATATCAGGGAAATCATTGTATAATGGACATAGATAAAAATACCAGCATAGGAGTTATTGCCCTTGACAACATTTTTTTTTTTATTATTTTTAGAAAATGAACTTTTTCAGAATCAAATAGTTTAATAAATTTCTTACTAAATCTAGTGAATAAAATCCTCCAAAAGATCATTACAAAGTTTCATTAAATAAAGATTTTGTAAGAAACCCCGAGTCCCAAGTGTAGAACTACCTGAAGTACTACATGCAACTTAAAATTAAGAAGTTTTGTAAATAATGAACAGAAGTTCATATCCTACACAGTGTTCTATTTTTTTTTTAATATTATTTCTAGTCTTCATAAAGTTTGGACATGTAAAAGAACACGAAAGAAGTTTTTCAATGCAGATACATTGAATGAACTTTTGACCAAAGGTAAGAAAATTTTAAATTGTCAGGATGCCGATATTTTCAAAATTTGTATTGATATTTTACCAATAGTTACATTCATACTCATACCATCATGACTTAATTTCCTTTGGTCTTTAAAGAATTTACTTGCTTGATTTAGCTGGTCCAGAATTTGGTTGCCAAGGTAATGTCCGATTGGTTCTGGAGGAAGATGGGACAGAGGTAGACACAGACGAGACTTTACAAGCATGCGCAGGAAAAGTCATGTTGGTGCTGGGCAGTAATCAGATCTGGCAACCTGAGATTGAGCTCTATGACAATGATACCTTTCGGTAAATACACAAATCCTGAATACAAGAGTATTGTATAAATTTGAAACATTATACCGATACTATTATTTACGAATCTTATTTCTCTGTCTGCAAGTTTACCTTAAAAATGTTCTCAAAAATTCTACTGAATTTCATTGCTTTACAGACTAACATTTGATGCGTGTTCTTACGATCGAAAAGACAGGAAATTAATTCTAGCTGACAGTATAAAAGACCTTAAATATCAAGGTAGTTAGAGTAAAATATCAGAGTACTTGCTTCTTATTAAGTCAAGAACAATTCATCACAAATTTTCACTCTGTAGGATCGTCAAGCTTCGGTTATTCCGTGACATCTGTGTGTTTGGAGGAGGACGGTACATTTATTGATGACGACAGAACGCTATGCTCGTGCTCCATGAAAACACTCATGCTTCTTGGTGCTGAGCATGCTTGGAAAGGTTCTCCTGGTAGAATGAATAGTTTATCAATGTATAGAGACATCTCACCACACCAGGAAAGCAAACACTATCAGTCAGAAATGTAGGCATAAGTTTCAAATTCCTTTCAGTAATTCTGAAATCATGTACGGTACATGTAAAAGGTTACTTACTATTTCAATTTCAACAATATTTTATTCAATACTGTTAATTTTGCATTTTCTAATATGACTATTTTGCATTTCAAAATTACTGCAAAAAAATATATATAGGGGGATGTTTAAAGTGTGGTCAGGAGACCGAAGACTTAAAAAAGTAGTGTTTGCAGAAAACATCATTGACCTCCATATCAAAGGTAATTTAACCATCAACACCAATAATCACTGTATTCAGTTAAAACATATGTTACACGTCCACATGGTTTTGTTTTCAATCAGCATCAAAAGCCCTCGGACTTCAGACTCCAGTGGTTGTCACATTGGAAGACAATGAAACACTTGAAATTACAGATGACGATGTTCTCAAAGAAAATAGTGGAAAGATACTAATCGTGAGGGAAATAGTTACAGAGTCAAGTTTTAATGGTAACTACAACATCTACAGTATATCAATAAATTTAAAATTATTTGTAATAGAGAGATACATCAAACATCCTTTTAAAATTTCTAGATCCTCTCTACTATGAACCAACAGAACAGCATCAGCAACTATCCTGGGCAGGGCACCAAACTGACTATGTGAACTATAACAAACAAGCTTTCAACAATGATGTGTATAGAATGCAGAATCCTTCAAACTCATTCTCTAGAACTATGCAACTGTCAGCAAAACAACCCTACACCAAAAGTTTTAGTTACAACACTTCATACCGAGCATAGAAAGGACATAGATATATTTTTTTTTTTCATTGGAAAAGTGACAATTATCAGTCAAAATGCCAACATTATTGATTTGGAAGACATGTATAAATTCTTTTCTTTAAAAAGGACACATTTTTCTTTTAAAAGCCAAGGATACTGTGTGTTTTATTTACTTTATTGTATAAAATAGGTTTGGCAGTATAAAAGAATATTCAGATCGCATTATTGTTAATTTACATAGATTGAATAATATCACATTACAAATCTCTATAACAAATAAGCAACAAAATACACAAGTTTTCGTCACAGCATGTTACATTCAATCGATGATTTCCGCATCTAAATTTGAAAGTGTCATTTGCTCCTTGAAAAATTAACACCATCTCCCATGCAAATCTCATTCAGATGAAAGTGTAAGTTACAAACTGTACAAATCACACAAAACAACAAATTAAACATTGACAACAGCATATAAACTACAAACTCGTTCACTCTCACTAACAATGAAACACTGTGCTCTCTCACAAGAAAAAATTCTACAGCAGATTGTGAATCACACAAATCCATTGGTCCACTGAAGGAGCATAATACTGTAACCTAAATATCTGGCATTTTTTCTTCATTCATACTTTCTAATCATCAATATATATATATATATCTATGCTTTTTACTTTGCTAGCACTCTCTAATGTAGGGAGGAAGAAATGCTGGACGGGAAGTGTCAAATCTACAGCAATGAATGTTGAAGTAATCATGTATCCCCTGTCATTATCGCTATGAATTCTTCTTCATTAACTGAAAAAAAAAGTTCCACTAATGTAAAACATGATTATATCATTATTGGTCATATAGGTTGGTACAGAGGACTTCATGAACTTGAATATTATGCTGATAAAAATTTCCATGCCCCAATTCAAACCGAAGGAATAAAATTTCTCTAAATGAACATCTATTGTATAATATTATGGTTTTCTGACAGGCTTGAAATTTCAGTATGGTGTCTGTTTCAATTTCTTCAATCAGCTGAGATACTTCTGACTTGCAACAAGGGCTGAAGGGACCTTCTCAAACATTGAAGAAAAAAAAATCTCTCTGTTAGAGTTCCCTCATGTTAGTGACTATATGCATGTATTAACTGATTTCTGTAAGCTTTCTGTCAAAGTTAAAATATACATACTTCATATCACATTTGTCATGAATGAACACTGGATAAATCTGATTATATTGTCATTGTATTAAAAATATGTAATTTGAAAAATTATCTGCACATTTTGCTGTCCAGTAGCATTATTCAAGTGACAATAAAGATGCTACAATTTCAATTGGATGTTTATTTATAGCAGATTATGTAATGGGTCTGATGAGCCCAACTATTTAATAGTGACATTTGTCAAGGGTAGTGCAAGGTAATGAATCAATAACCCTTGACTTGTGAAGATGACATATCTAAGCTAAATTCTAATATTCAGCAACAGTATAAAACCTGGGATCATGAACTATATGATTTTAGTAAAGGACTACCATCTCCTTTAAGTATCCATTAAGTTTCAATTTAGTATCAATAGCATTAAAGAAGATGTTTTTAAAATGTTTTACACATGAGCACTATATACCAAGTATGGCCCTGCCCTGGAATCAGAACGTCTACCCCAGGGATCATGGAATTTACAATTCTGGTAGAGGCCTTCCTGCCTTACATAAATATTTCTTTAGTTATTGTTACATATGTGTGGTTGTTGAGAAGACTTGAAAATCAGTCAAGTTTTGGCAGTTTTTGTCCCACACCTTAAGCACCAAGAGTGCAGGAGTCCTGAAGTTTAAATATGTCACTACTGTCCAGAGTACACTTCACAGCAAATTTGAAAAGAATTGGAATGGTAGTTATCAAGAAGTTAAAAATGTTCATGATTGATTGTATATTGTTTAATGTCCCGCTCGAGAATCTTTCACTCATATGGAGACGTCACCATTGCCGGTGAAGGGCTGCAAAATTTAAGCCTATGCTTACGCCCTTGGAGCAGGGAGGGATCTTTAACGTGCCACACCTGCTGTGACAAGGGGCCTCGGTTTTTGCGGTCTCATCCAAAGGACCGCCCCATTTAGTCGCCTTTTACGACAAGCAAGGGGCACTGAGGACCTATTCTAACAACCCAGATCCCCACAGGGCTAAAAATGTTCAAATTGTGAAGACATTTAATCACTGACCATTTTAGCCCCACCCAGGTGTCAGAACCTCCATCCTGGGGATCATGAAATCTACAATTTTGATAGAAGCCTTCATGTTCTAAGTACTACTTTGTTTTTCTTACAGATGAAGTTGTAGAAAAAAGATTTTGAAAATTGGTCAATTTTGGCAGGTTTTACCCTGCCCTAAGGCCCTAGGGATGTAGGAGTCCTGAAATTCAAAGTTTATGTTACTCTTGTCCGAAAAATGCTTCATAACAATTTGGAAAGCGAGAATTTACACAACTAATGTTGATGTGAACTATTTTAGTGTTATATTCTGTTCTGATTAATTGATACATACTATATTATTACAACAGTAACCTGATCAGAAGAGTCGGATCACGTGGAGTTGAAGGCACGGATCATCAGATCAAACTTGGAGCTTTGCATCTCATTTGACACAAAGCATTGAGTTTGATCTGATGATCCGTGCCTGTCAACGAGATCCTCAGATCAAGTTCCTGTAGTAATGTGGTATTTATATACCATAATGTAGTATTATATACCATAATGTAGTATTATATGCCATAATGTAGTATTATATACTATAATGTAGTATTATATGCCATAATGTAGTATTATATACTATAATGTAGTATTATATGCCATAATGTAGTATTTATATACTATAATGTAGTATTTATATGCCATAATGTAGTATTATATACTATAATGTAGTATTATATGCCATAATGTAGTATTATATACCATAATGTAGTATTATATGCCATAATGTAGTATTATATGCCATAATGTAGTATTATATGCCATAATGTAGTATTATATGCCATAATGTAGTATTTATATACTATAATGTAGTATTTATATGCCATAATGTAGTATTATATACCATAATGTAGTATTATATGCCATAGTGTAATATTATATACTATAATGTAGTATTATATGCCATAATGTAGTATTTATATACCATAATGTAGTATTTATATACCATAATGTAGTATTTATATACTATAATGTAGTATTTATATACCATAATGTAGTATTATATACCATAATGTAGTATTATATACTATATTTTATATATAGTATATTATTATATACTTCCTGAAATAATTTTAACACCACGTTTATAAGATTATAAATGTATTCCAAATTATCAAAAACGCAGTGAAATTATTTTTTTGTATAGTTTTGTTTGTGCTGCAGTCAGTATTTTCCACATAAAACACTGTGTTGATACACTGTGACATCATCAGTTTCAGAGAGACATGATTCAAAAAATCGGTGTGGTGATCTGACAGTTGGATCACACTATGAATTTTGCAGTATCAAAACACAGATTACAGATGGATAGAAAATAAATCTCAAGATTATGGAAAAGTTGTTCTTTATACACTTCCTTGATTTTCATCTGTGATTTGTAACTTATTTGTGGTTCATCAGCTTCCACTCACAGGAGATAATTTATTAAGACCATGCCGTTTATGTTTAAGGAAAAATTATATACATAGCACAGTTCATGTATAAAAAAAGGTAGAGAAATGGTTCAAAACAATAACACTAAGTAGGAAACAAGTATCAGAATAGGATACAAATATATGTTGGGTGCTAAGTAAGCAGAGATATGAAAGCATTAAAAACATTCATTAAACTTTTTTTATTTTGTATATGACACGAACTTCATTTTATTTACTAATGTTAAGACAAACCCTTGAATTTGATGTCTGTTTCACAATGCACAAAACAGGATTTGGTGAAATTTCATGCAAAAAATGTATTAAACCAAAGTGATAAAAACTTACTTTCACCATCACCATCCCTGTCAAATTCATCAATCATTGCCCTCAATTCCTCATCTGTCATGTTTTCTCCAAGCTCTCTGTAAAAACAATGTGGATTCTGCACAGAATTCATTCCCAACAAGAGGCTCATGGGCCACATCTTTCACCTGAGCAAAGGTATTTTAACAAATAAACAAGACCATTTACATGTTTGAACTCATATCACCATAGACATCTTGGATAAAATCCACTCTAGATTCCATATTTCAAAGAAAGTTGAAAATATCAAAGAAACATGTTAATCGGATATATTGCTAAAAGAATGGCCAAGTTGAACATGTAAAAAGTGGTCAACTTTCACCATAACAGGAAATGCACATCTTTAATATGTATATAAACACTGTACAAGTTTGAATAATATTGAAGGGAAACTTTTTGAGCTACAGAGTACACAAAATATGCCCCATCAATAGCATAAATAGCAAAAAAGCATATTTCAACATGCTAAAAATTGCAATAAAAATTTGTTAAATTTGCTCACAATAAGGGGTGCACATTTTCAATATGTATAACATGTGCAAAGTTTGATTAATATTGGTAGAATACCTTTTGAGTTATAGGTTACACAAAGTATGCACCCATAAGTGTTACGGACAGATGAACAAATGAATGAATGAACCAGTATTTTTACTATACATCCAGGATTCATAAATCATAAATTGGACAAATTAAAACTTCATCATATAAGGACACTGTTTTTGGTCTAGTAGGTCTGGAGAAGATTTTTCAAAAAACCACTCTGTGTTCACTGTATTTTAACTATGGTCACTATTTTTAAATTAACCCCCCCCCCCCCCCAAAGGGAGCATTTCCCTTCAACTGAATGATCCAATGATTAGTTGAAATTGGTTTTGTTGGACATAACTTGGATCAGAAAAGCTAAAGCACAAAAAAATCAGTATGTACATTGTTCCAATTTTTTCACCCACCCTATTTTTCAATCCCTGTCCCTATCAATTTTTAGATTGGGATCAAATTATTGTAATTAATTACTTGCCTTTGGTTACCTTCAAAAAGTTGATGACACTATGAAATTTAAGACCAACAAAAGTACAGTGATATCATAGTTTCGAGTGACATTTATGCAATATTTAGGGATCATAGCTTCATGTATGTATTTCTTTTAACCATTAAACAGGCATCCACTTTAGTCATGGATAATTCTAATATATCATCCACAAAAATTTAAAAATATGCAACTTACCTACCATATTACAGAAAAGCATGCAACATGAGCCACACAATTAAATTTTTTGGCCTAACTTGAGCCTTTGTACTAAATAGCTACATCATAGTTATTACTACAACATATGAACACACAGAAGTATACATAAATATGTAGCTACCTAAACAAAAGAAACAATATACTCTATCTGTTCATCTTGTTTTTGTGTTTCACATCATTAGGATCAAATATATATATATATATAGAGAGAGAGAGAGAGAGCTCTGACTCCTTACCTGGCCACCCGGCGTAAATTACGAAGACTGATTTTTCCTGATGTGTCATCATCGAATAATTTAAAGGCTTTAAGAATTTCCTCCTGTGGGTCTCTCTCCAGCATCATGTCTGTCACTGTGACAAAGCACATAACAGTGAAAGAAGATAGGGAAACAACTTTATCTAACTCATTTACAATAAAGTTTCTTTCAAATAAATCCAGCTTTTGTGTATTGATAAACAGACTGTGTTTGTATACAGGTAACATACGGAGCAGTAATTTGTCTACCTTTACTTGTAGTACAGTAGCTGCAGATCTGTAGCTCTCTGATAAAATACTGGGACAGATCAGAAAGCTACAGATCCACCCAATTAAAAAACCTTTGACTACGGTGCACGTTTTTGTGGGCTTAGTTAACAACTGAAATCATATGAAGCTGTGAATTTTCTGATCGTATGGAGCTTTAATGAATAATTGATGGCAAACTTGAACACAAATAAAGTGGAAATATATGTAAGAAATTTTTAGGTCAAATTTATGAGACTGCATTGCAATAATACAGCGATATAGGGCCTCAACCGTGCACACAAAAACATGCATCATCAGTCAAATGTTTTTTTTAAGGGGTGGACCTGTAGTTCTCTGTCAGAAAGCTGTATAGTTCTGCAGCTGGTAGTACAGATACACACTGGATCCTGAAGATGTGGTGTACTTGAAGGAATCCATATGTAAATTGACATATGAACCAAGCTAAATACTTTTGCATATCTGAGTAAAAACTGACAGCACTACACATCTTCGTGATAGTAGAGGCTCTGACTTACTGACTTCATTGAAGTCTTCAAATGAAATTTTCCCTGTTCCTTCTCTGTCATAGTCTCTGAGTATTTTCAATACATCGGCTTTCTTCACATCAAAACCTAGAGCCCTCATTGCAACCTGGTAATGGAAAAAAAACCATAACAACTCTGAAAATGGCTGAAGATTGATGAACATGATGACTGTATTTTACATTACCAAGTGCATTGTGAGGTAGTTTATGTCATAGACTTTTTAATAAATCTTTATTTAATGAAATTTTGTGGATGATAGAAATACATCATTTGGAGGTATTTTATTTGATACTAAGAAAGTTCAAATTTTCCACAATAATTATTTTACTGATATCTAAAAAATATTGTCAAGGGCAATAACTCTTAAGCTGGTATTTTCTCTATGGCACATCTATTAATATTCCCCAATATCTACAATTAATTAGCATTTTTTTTGAAAATGAAATTAAAATTGTAATTTTAACCAGTTGTCATGTATTTTTATTCTGCTGTTGAATGAAAAAGTGAGATTTTCTGATGTTGACGTGTACTTGGCTATGTATGTCCGACATCTTTAAAATGGTGACAACATATACGATTTCTTTGTGAAAATTCATTAATTTTTTTTGTTTTTTTTTACTTTCAACCATAATGATAATTCACATTATGGTGGAGCTACCCTTTAAACTCATCCTTTTGACTGTATTAGAGATTGCATAGCATTTGACTGAGAATTTAAATTCGAAATAATTTGAAGCTTTTGTATATATATGTGTCTCTTCTGCTTTTTTGAAGTACATCTGGTCAAACTGGGTTTAATAATAGTTTTCAGACATTCCTCTTGTTTTCACAAATATCTCCATTTGTCATTGTTATGATAGTTTGACTTGCTGTATTTAAGACATTTGTATGCTGATCAAATTATTTACAGTACCTTGAGTTCATGGTAATCTATGGCTCTGTCTTTGTCTGTATCAAACAAATCAAATGCCTCCTTAATTTCCTGTTTTTGTTCATCAGCTAGTTCTCTCTTCTTCTTTTTCTTGCTCTTGTCTAAAGCAAACTCTGCTCTACAACAGATATAAAATAAAATAACAACCATATCTACTTAACTTTAAAAGAGGTATATATAAATTGTACAAGAGGCATAATCACTATGCAGTCTAACTAGGGTATTATCCTAACAGACAAAGTGAGGCATCTTTGAAGAAATGCGAGTTAAAAAAAGAAGGGGGAAAAACTGTTTCAATAGAGTGATTACCAAATTAAGGTAATTCATTTTCTTTATTATTCTTATTTTTGAGAAGGTCAAGAGATATTTGTATTCTAATACATGTACTGCAAATCATGATAGTTACATGTACTCTGAGCTTAAAAACAAAAGTGACAGCATGCATACAATCACCATTAACATTCACTTTCAGAGGAATGTCATTACCAACTAATGCTTACTCTGGAATACAACAAAAACAACGTATTAAGTAGATTACTAGGACAAAAAACAAAAACTGTTTTTTAATTACTTGTGTAGAACACTTGTACCTTTATCCAATGGGTATTAAATAAAGCTATGATTTACCCAATCGGTGATGTATCATAATACCACAACTCAAGCTTCTCAACAAGACGAGTCCCTGCAATTACCGTACTTAAAATGTAGGCCTGAATCACATTCCTCTCTTCTTTCCAGCTTCTCTCTTTTAACTCACTCCTTAGATAAGCTTATTATCAAAATAACGCACAACATTAACAGATCTTTGTGCAAGGCGAAATCCATTATATTACTAGTGTCGACATCAACACATGTAATCTGGCGAAATTCTATCTGGTTGTAGCTTTTGACCAATTCTTACACCAACAGTCGATCTGCGCGTCAGTGAAAATAACTCGATTCTTTCTCGGCGAGTTCCAAAATTCTTGGTTGCACCCTGGAGCCAGTCCCTAACCTGTGTATAGGCAGTGACATTCAAGAACAGTTTAATAATAGAACTTAATATTATCTTGACTTACCGAAGAGCTAGGCTCATTTCTGCGACAACAGATGTACAGTAGGCCTATTTCCTGCCAGTGGAACTTTCGTCGAGTAGAAACTTGTTTCTTTTAAAAAGCCGCTTTCGATTTAGCATTAGTTTCGTATACATTGCTGACCATTATTTCTATTATTCAGACGATTTATCAATATTATATTTCACACAATATGATTATGTAAATTTATGATTTTATAGCAATCAATGAATTTATGCAAACTAATTAAAATCTTAATTCGAAACTGATCCTAGCTTTATAGCAGTGTCAACAATGTCGAACTCCACGTCTAGTGCGGGTAATTTGTTTGTGTATTTTGTGATGTTCCGCCAAATTATTCTCTGTGTTCATCCTATATGTTGAACCTACACATTTGAATATGGAATTAAGTAATGAACATATTAATTCCGTTGTTAATTCCGATATCGAAATCGGAACAGTCATTTAGGGTTCCGCGTTTCTCTCGTGTTTACATTATGCTGTAGCCTTATATATAAAATAAATGAATTAATAAAAGGGTAAATAACACGCTTTGATAAATTAATTTAACAAATCTGCTTACAAAATCAAGAATTTCTTTCTCTTTAGAGGTTTTGTTCATCGTTTAAGAAAAAGTTGGTCCCACCCCCACCCCACCCCGAAATTGAAATATTGATGTACGTAGGCCTATATTAATTATGCAAGTTTCATAGTGATTATCTAGAGTAATGGGGAGAACTAAGGAGCTAGACACTGCCAAAGTCACCATAAAATATAGTCATGATTAAATGATCCCATAAAACAACATTTGTTTAGAAAACTTTTATCATATTAATTAAATCACCCATTAGAAGAGCTGCATCACAAAACAACTTTTCAAATTCTTTTATAAAAGTTTTGTTTGCGTATATTACATCCCTTTAAAAATTTTCATGTATACTGAAACATCATCATTTATAGATGTAATACCACATTTTAACCTTTACTTAGCTCTCAGTGGTGTTTCAGTGAGGGTTCTTTAAAGCAATATAAGCTGCCAAAATTGCAATTTTTTATAGTGGCATTAAAAGAGGTTAAATGAACGTTGATATGATTGAAAAAAAGAACTGCATCGAATTTCCTCTCTTATGCATCGTTTACACACCTTTACGTGATGAAAAATATATTCCTCGACATTCCGTTTGACCCTTACAACGGCAGCTGATTAATCGTCGGCAACAATCCCGAAGATAACCGATGTTGACACGAATGATTCTGATCGGATCGGGTTGTATCCGGGTCATTAAAATATGGACGGCGAGGTGAGGTAAAATTCATACTCGGTACCAATGTAAATTCTATTCTTATTATTCTTTGCATTTATTTCCGTTCGTCGTCTTTTTGGTCCCGAATCAGTCAAAGTCGGCTTTCTCCCTCGCTTCGAACCTTTCGTGTCAGACATCTTTCGTGCTTACCGAAAATATTGCGCTTGCGCATTTGATTTTGCTGAACGAGTTCAACTTTAGGTCATTGCATACGGAAATAATGTCGGAAAAATTAAGGTACGGGAAGACTTAATTTCAACTGTCCAACAATTTTCACATTTCATGCAAAAAATACAACATGTCAAAAGTTTAATCGATAAAATCAGGTATTAGAAGGTAGATGTTTACAAAATTTTCGATTAAATTTTAGGGACCCAAAATAACAATTTTGACAGCTTATATTGCTTTAAGTAAGATAAAGTCCATTTACATCCTCATTATCTGAAAGCTGAATGGATAAAACTTTTTTATGATAATAATGTACTTATATAGTGCTTCATCTAAATATACTCTAAAGTGCTTTACACTATACTAAAGTGCAAATCAAAATTATACAGAATACATATGATCACTTATAAATGCCAGATATCAATATCGCACAATGAACAATTGAAACTATGAAAGAAATAAGCTAGAGAAAATTAAAAATTAACTCATATTATAAAAATCGTAAAATATAAATTATTGTTATCTGAAAGATGTATGGATAAAACTTTCATAATTATTTTATGAAAGAATTATCAGATGATTGTGTATGTTTATTTGTATAAATGATACAGTACACAGACTTTGTTGAATTTTTTGTTCCTTAAATGTATGATTGATTGGTTGTATATTGTTTAACATCCCATTTGAGAATTTTTTACTCATATGGAAACATCACCATTGCTTGTGAAGGGCAAAGTTTAGGCTTATGCTCAGCACTTACTGCCATTGAGCACGGAGGGGTCTTTATTGTGCTACACCTGCTGACATGGGACCTTGGTTTTCCACTCTTAACAGAAGAACCACCACGTTTTGTCACCTCTTACAATAAGCAAGGGGTATTGAAGACCTATTCTAACCCGGATCCCCAAACATATTGCTAATTTACAAAGATAAAGAGTGATGCTAACATACAAAGCTGAAAAAAGTTACCATGTTTTAATATATGTACAGGTTTTTATCATATCACAGTATTTATTGTTAATTGATTTGCATTGAACTAAACCCTTACAGTGTTTTGGTTTTTTTTAATTTTGTGTAGAGAAATCGTTTTTGTATGATTTCAGTAAGAGGATGACATAAATATTATATCACAGTATTTATGTTGTCATTGTTAATTATTTTGCATTGAACTTTACACCTTACAATGGGTTTTTTGTTTTTTATTTAGAAAATTGTGTTTTCTATTAAAAGGATGACATTTTACAGTAAAAAAAAATGTCCATCACCATTATTTTGTTGTTATGAATGCTTGACCAGCAATATGTGAAATAGGTGATTTAAATGCAACACCTGTCAAGGATGTTTTAATGAAAATAGACTTGCTTTGTACCGTAAATTTATTGCACAAAGAATCCACTTCTGTTGATACCAAAGAATATTATAAACTTGTTAATTATTACATTGTGTATAACTGAAGTGTTAAAAGTGATTCAAATTATCAATGACTGTACTATTTTTTGTATTGCAATATTGTCAGTTTCTTACCGGATGTGTAATTTTACAGATGGGGAAGACGATCTTTTAAGCTTTGAGAAATTGGACAGATCTTCACCAGACCTTTGGCCAGAACAAAGTATGCTACGAGTCTCAGAGAGCACATAGTGTCTGCATAGTTTTGAAGAATATTTTTAATGGTCTCATTTGCTATACATTTAATTGCATGATAAAAATTAAGAAAAGCAAATACAACTGGAAAGCTTTTATATTGACTATGGTGTTTGAAAGGCATGGAAAATAAGATGGGTTGGGTGAAAGTCATGGAATTTCAGGGGATATCATTAGAAAGTGCTTGCAGAAATTTCATTTTTTGTAAATTTGAATTTATATGCGTTATTGAGGAAGTGGAATTTATGGACTCTGTTTTTGTTGGTATTGGGTGTGGAATGCCAATAGGGAGTCATAGAAAAGTAATTGAATTTGAAGTTTATTCTAGAAAGTCTGTACAAACCAAGGGATGCCTAAAATACATGAATATATAACTTGTTGTTTGCTTTGCACAAAGAATTGAGTGGTTTTTTCCTCAAATTTATTTGCAGTTCCAGGCGTTTCAGAGTTTGCTTCACTGAAGAGTGTGAGTATTCAACCATAATGTTTCGTAAAAAGTAATAGCAACTGGTAATTGTAATTAGAAGTGTCACATGATAATGTACTGTATACTTCAGAAATATATTTCATGTTTTGTTGAATATACGTGAACTGTGATGCTTTACGCCAACATACTTCATGAAGCATGTTAGCTGAAAAGTATGAAGTGTGCTGGCATGAAACGTTCATATCCTTACGTATTTTCAAAAGTTAAAAACAGTTTTTATATCTATGTCAAAAGTTAAAAACAGTTTTTATATCTATGTCTCCCCTCTTCCAGGGGTATACATATTATTTTTGTACTTGCTGTCTGTCACAAACTCTCCTGTATGGCTTATTAGATGAACTGGAAACTTTTTACAATACTTCATTACTATTGGTAGATGTGCATATATTGTTGGGATGTGAGGATCCAGTTGTTATCCTTAAAAGTTATAGTGGATCTAAGAGTGGTGGAGGGTGTAAAATAGCTTTTGAACACTTCTCATCCTATGTCTTTTCAGGCATCCATGAAATTTTTTAAATACTTCATATTTTCTGCCTGAAATTTACAGTAGATCAGTTAGCGTATTTATAGCTTTTTTTCATGTACAAGGGTATGTTCACTTTCTTACAGATACTTCATAACAGTAATTACTTTTGTATCATACAACTTGGGTCTCGAATCTTTTTTCAGATTTTTTCCTCAATGCACAAAGTGCAGTTCATAATGTCTATATTCCTGTTCCTGCTTTCTCCTCCTTACCATGGAAGGAGGCTGCAGATTGGAGCACTTTCAGTTTGGGGAGCTGAGGAGAGATTTGTTTCTAATAAAAACAAATTACATTCTATTTTTATATCTGTTGGAATATTCCCAGCCGTTGAAATAGTCATACTCTATATATAATTTATATTACTGCATACATCTTTAATGCAGTTGTTTCTAGGTTTCGTGAATTGTATTGTAGCCTCTGTCTAGACCTGGAACATCTCCCAAATGGATGGCTGAACTAGAGAATGAAGATATTGGACTTCTACAAGGTAACTTACAGCCTATAACTTACTGCTTGTATACATGTTTTTTATAATTTGTATGCATACACGTGATCAAGTTTTGACCAGTGTCTGTGAGATTAGGCTCGGAAATCCAGACGATTGTGGATCTGGTGTGGAGGATTTTTAAAATTGTACATTTTTGTATTTTATTCGCAGCATGCTCATATCCTTATGAAAATTTGTTGGTTTTTGGTGTATTTGAAAATCATCAAATGTAATGTAACTTTGACAACTGTGAATATTATTTATAATTACCATCCCTGGCAGTCCAGAACACTACAAAACTTGTTTACAAATTTCACCAGTGGACAAGAACTGCTCAGGAATTCTTTAGTGTATGTGGCATTTGTATGAACACCTTTAATTTGTATTTATTCATTTCTTATTTGTTGCTGATTGTATGCATCCTGACAGGTCAGTTTTGTCATTGTATTCATCTTCCATAAGTTTCCTCATTATATTTTGAAATTTACAGGTCATTGGTTTTGAAAATTGCACGTAAATAGGACTATATGGTGATTTCTATTAGTTATTTGGTTTATTTTCCTCAATACGTAATTAAAATCACTAATTGCCATCTGAAAAAAATCTGAGAGATTATAATAATCTCCTGCCAGAAGATTTTTCTTGGGACCGCAATCTTCAAGTGGTCCGGAAGATGTGCGATAAGTTGCGTGTATGTGTATAGAGGTATAAAGCATTATCTTGAACAACTCACTGAATTTGTTTCAAAGCTGACTACATACACAGCTGCCAATCTGTCATTAAGGAACAGCTGCCGATCTTCGCAACATTCCATTGAACTTTGTAAAGGTTGCATAAATAAACAAAAAATGAATTAAAGCTGTTTTTATTCTTTCTTTATTTATGGTTATTAAAAATCAACAGACACATCTTGAATAAACAGTTTTGTATCGCACTTAATAAGTTGTTATTGCAAATGAAGTAAAGAGTTCGAGAGTTCATAAAATTAATATTTACGTTTCCACTATTTTTGCCTTTGTTTTCTTTATTAATTGTAATGATAACCATTTCCTCAGAAATGCACTGCAGTTGTGAACAATGCTCTTTGAATCTTGATAAATATAGCACACTTATTTTTAACTTCTTTAAGTTACTGTCAGAAAAAATATTGTATAGCTAGATTTTTTTGGGGGGTGGGGGTGGTGGTCTACAGTAAACCATTAATTTTGTTGTTGGATAAAATTTCTGATGAACACATTTTATTTATGCAATGTATTTGTATACTGATGTACTTAAATTTAACAATTTTAATGGTGGCAAATCTTTGAAAATTTCCAAAATTATATACCTGCAAAAAAAAAAAGCCCAGCTATACATTATTTCAAACATTGCTTCTCATAACAACTTATTTTGTTTGCATGTCTTTAAGAAAAATTTTTGCAGGAAGACTTGATTTATTTTTTTTACAGAGTTTGGTAGTCTGACAACATCACAGTTAATGGAGAAAATCAAGGGATTACAAAACCTGGCCTATCAGTTAGGGCTAGATGAAGGTAAGGATGTAAAGTTTTTATATTTTTATGCTCCCACATCAAAGATTGGATATCAGATGGTGTTTGTCCCATGTTTTTGATGATCTTTCTATCAATCTGATACTTTAATACCTTGCTCATAACTTTAATGGTGAGTGAAAGGGCCCTCATATTGAATATGTGCATTCTTTGTGACAAAACCTTTTTTTTTCTTCTTTTTTTTTTGGGTATCAGAATTTTTGACCTTGTGATTTGACTTACTTTTAAGAAAAGTTAACCTAAGCACTTTCTCGTGAAATTTCATATGTTGTATATAGATTCTGTATGTCTAGACCTTTCATTTGTTTCTTTGTTGCCACAGAAAGCATGGTGTTTCAAATACAATATTTCACAATTGACAGGCCTGTGAGAATTCTTGCTATTCAAAAGTTTATTAGGGTGTACATTTCTTTCCCTGAACACAATTTACCTTTGATGATTTTAAGTGAAGTCTACAAAATTGATTTCTAATACTGCTGACTGGCTAATGGGTATTGTAGATTCCTAAATATATACACAGGAATTTATTACTGCATAATTTAGGGAGAAAAGCACTTATGAAAGAAAATTACTTATTTTTAAATATTTCTGATAGACAAGTCAAAACTCTTGATCAAGTCTACTCACAAAGTCATGTTCTTGTGATTTGACTTCTACGAGTCATTTTGTGATATTAAGTACTCACACAAATACAAAAGATACAGTATTCCTAGTTTAGTGTCTTGGCGATGCAATTGTGCACATGTTTGTGAAATTGAACATTAATACTCTATGATTACATACTTCAGATCCTGCTGTTTTGGTGGTTACTATATATCCAAGGTCAAGGTTACTGATTTAAAAAGATCTTTATAGACGACACAACAGACACTTACATCCAGTTGCAACTCAACTAGAACATAGTTTCATATCAAATAAGGAAGGTCTATTTGTTAGGGGTTGTTACCTTAGCATTCAAGGTCATTACTAAAATTAGTCTGAAATTTTTGATTTCTAGATAATAAATAAACTCCTTGCATCTAGTAGAAATAGACACATCTTTACATATCATGAAAAGGTTGCTTTGGGGGTCACAGCATTTAAGTTTAAGGTTGTTATGAAACTTAGTCTGAAATTGTTTCTTAATTAAATAATCGTATCGTGTTGTGTAGGGTAACTACATCCCAGGTCAGTGTCCCTGAAAAAAAAAGCATTCTTAGCTCACTGGTACGCATGTTCTTGAGCTTTTGTCATGACTCCATTTATGGCAGTGATGTCACACGTTAGAGGAAAAACTTAACCTGGGCTCTGTATTTTGAACCAAGGAGGATAGGGCTTTAATATTTTACATATAGATTCCTCTTGACCAGGGCTTCATTTTGGTTACGAGACTTTTGAGCAAGTGATCTTGACCTCGACAGAAATTTCAAAAACTTCATCCATGATGAGGCCTTTCTTGTGGTACTAAGGTGCATTAGAAATTGTTACTCCACTGCATTTACAGTCCACTGGTGGTACTTCTCAACCCTCTATGTTTTATATGACGGAGTAGGACAGCACATTGTGTTGCTTCCTGGTTACCATGCGTCTGTTTTATATTTCAGCTCGAGAGATGACAAGAGGGAAATTTTTGAACATCTTGCAGAAGAAGTTTTGAATTTCTCATAATACAATATGTTGATGTTTCATTGTAACAGATGAGTTAAAATTATCTTCAGATGTTATTCATTTTAATGTGCAATAAAATAAATATTGACTGTATATCTCAGTACTGTGTGGTGGTTTGTTTTCTAGAATTCTCATTCATCTTCCATAAATTTTAATTACATAGACTGAAAAACATGTATGTACATTGTATACTTGAAATCATCCTAATATAAAATTTTGGATAAGTTGAAAATATACAGAGTAATCTTAATTTAATTCTACATACAAGCAATTTTTTACAACTTGTTGATGAAATTTGAATTTTAGGTATACAGGTGATTTGTGAGATGAGGAATCGCAGTTATGTTTATCATCTTGTAAACTCACAATCTTACTATAACAGATGATCAAACTGAACTCACATTCTTACTATAACAGACTGTCTAATTGTTGTCCAGCGTGTTATTTGAACTCACAATCGTACGATAATGGACTATCTAATTGTTGTCCAGCGTGTTATTTGAACTCGCAATCGTACGATAATGGACTATCTAATTGTTGTCCAGCGTGTTATTTGAACTCGCAATCGTACGATAATGGACTATCTAATTGTTGTCCAGCGTGTTATTTGAACTCACAATCGTACGAAGCAATGGTATAGCACTGCGAAACACACAAGACTTGCAGATACAAATAGATGTAAACTGATGTAACCTTGAACAGGTGTAATCAGACAAGATGAAATACCAATATTTATAGAGTGCACACAAACTAAACTACCTGTAAGTATCAAAGCAGGTCTATAGATTGTAAAAGGACAAAATGAAGTACCAAAATACATATGACTACCTGTAAGTATCAAAGCAGGTCTATGGATTGTAAAAGGACAAAACAAAGTACCAAAATACATATGACTACCTGTAAGTATCAAAGAAGTACCAAAATACATATGACTACCTGTAAGTATCAAAGCAGGTCTATAGATTGTAAAAGGACAAAACGAAGTACCAAAATACATATGACTACCTGTAAGTATCAAAGCAGGTCTATAGATTGTAAAAGGACAAAAAGTACCAAAATACATATGACTACCTGCAAGTCTATGGATTGTATTTAGTCTTTTAGTGAACTTCCCTTCATCATGAAACGTGTCTTGCAACAAGCTGCATTTGTGTAATAAACAGGGCTCAGGCATAAGAAGCTCGTAACTTTTAGCAGAATGGTCCGGTGAGCTTCTCTAATCAGTAAATTGTCCATCTGTCTTTGGTAAACTTTCCACAATTTTCACTACCTCTCGAGAGCCAAATTTGGCACAAAGCATCCTTTCATAAATGGGATTGAAGTTTGTTAAGTAGAAGACCCTTGTCACTTTTAAAGGATAGAAAATGGAAAAATATGTAGTGACCAGCAGAATTAATCTGGAGAGCTACTTGTCCCACAAAAGCTGCAACCTGCCAGAACCTTCCTGATTCAAGTTTGTTCAAATCATGGCTTCAAAGCAGAATGGGGTCACAATTACGAAAATTCTTTTAAAATTTTCTGAAGAACTACAAGGGCACAATGTTTCATATAAATATGCAAACATCCTTTTGTAGTGTAGATTTCAGTTTGTTGAAATGGGGCTATGGTACAGAGTTCTTGAGAACCACAATGTTCAATGTCAAATTACCACTTTCAGTTACCCACATCTTGTGCGGGTCCCTAAATATAATACAAACTTGTAAATGTTTCTAAGGGTAAAAGGCAATTCACTGTACTAAAAGTACTTGCAAATAATGTACTGAAATTACCAATGATGCCTGAATTTTACTAGAGCATTTGGCAGGCTGAACTCTCTACACAGCAGATGGTACTATTGTACCACTATTTCACTCTAAGGAAGAATAACAGATCAGATATTTTGAAACTGAAAAGTTTCAAATTCAACTTATTTAGCTAAAAAACAGAAAAAGAAAAGCAGTTTTAATAGAAAGTAATCTGGAAAAAAAACAAAAAAAACTATTACTCATTGTAACGGGGATTGTTACAGATGTTCCCCAAACGATCCCCCAAGTAGGAAGTGGTGTCGGTTGTTTCAGGACAAGTGATTTCGACTATAAGAAACCGTATAACATCTAAATATATATCTATTTTATAACATTCACTCCATTTCATAGTTAAACAAATTAGTTACCAACATTTAATAACTCACCAATCAAAATTCAGTACACGTGTTGATAAGTAACGTAAACATGTCTGTTAAAAGTATAAATATACAACTGCAACATCAATTTCAATGACAAATGAGAAACTAATAGCGAATAGAGATTAGAAACACATGAAACAATGCACATGCATACACGCAAGTGTATATCTGCACATCCCATGATCTTACAATGTATCTTTTAGTAGTGTGTACATATCTCAATATCGTTGAAAATGCCTTATTTATGAGTGACATATATGTATATAAATATTAGACAATCAAATTTGAGTGCATGCACACAAGAAGTAATTTGGCAACACAACACCAATGAGTAGAGAGTCTCAAAATATATCTGCAATACAAATTTCAATACAATTCATTGCAATCCAACAATGTTATAGACCATAGTTGAATTTAGACATCAAAAATGACCATGCATGCGCACTCTTGCACACATGAATTCGACGAATGAATTTTTGTTCACACCATTCAATAGGCATTTGAATCATAAACCCACAACTAAGATTTCACTTCAATATAACTTTTAATTTGAAGGTTATGGCCATTTAAGTACCCAAATATGAAGAAAACCAATGCATGTGCATATATGTGCAAGTGAGTAAGACACCACATTGATGTTGATGTCAATCAATACACATTTGAAAAATATACTAACAACAAAAATTTCATGTCATTTACATCATTTAAAAGAAAGTTATGGCAATTTCAATATTGGCCAATCAGAAATTAGCGTACATGTGGGGAAGTGATTTTGACACTGCCATTGAGTAGAGAGTCCCAATACATATCTGCAACATCAATTTCAAAAGCATGCATTCAAATCTAAAAATGTTATGGACTGATCCTTGAATTTAAATGTCAAAAATGAAATTGCATGTGCGCAAAAGTCATTTTACTAATTATTTTTGTTATGAATACCAACCTCCTTTCACAAACTAAGTTTCAAAAGATTTTAACAAAAAAGACAAAGAATTGAAACTTCAAAAGACAATGCATGTGCATTCGCAAATTTTATATCATCAATCTGTAGATATTTGGGATATCTACTAATACTGTGAACATGATCTTATTCCCATCAACAACATCAGTGATATAGACATTTTTATATTATCCAATCAAAATGAAGCACACATGCAGAATTGTAATTTTGACCATAGAAATTGATAAAGGGGCTCAAGGTATACCTACACTATGAATATCAAACAATTTCATTGACAAAAAAAAAAGTTAAGCTGCTTCCAAAATTTGTAAACAAAACTACAATGCACATGCAGGCATTTTCAGACAATGGCGTTCGTTCCACACATCTACATATGCTACACTATCATCCTATATTGGTTTCATATTGATCCCATGAGTAGTTTCTGAGAGCACTTGTGGACAAAAAAGTCCCAAGAAGAAAGAAACAATAATAAGAAGAAACTGAGTAACACCAATATGTTCCCAAACTTTGTTTGGGGAACAAAATAAAACCCCTCTAGACTTGAACTCACAAGCTACAGATCAGCAGCAACATGCAAACCCAAGTACTGTGTTACCCGGCAGGCAATTTTGGAAAGGAATATAAATGCACTGCTCAATGATATTTATATTTTCATTCAATTTTCAATAAGGAAGTTTGCCATTATGAGAATGATTATTCCTCCATTATGAGACCGATTCCCAGCAGTCATTTCTCTGTCAAGTACGGTATAATTTAATGCACACTTATAAATCATTTTTACTTGTTGAGTGTGACATTAGTATTCCAATTTCCTCTTATAGAATGACAACCTTAATATTTACGTTTCCATATTCACATTCCAAAATGGACTTATTTAAAACTGCTGCAATATTTGTGTTTGAAAATGTACTAATTTTTAACTGTGCCACCATTAACCACATTTTTGGAGCCCTGCCCTGGAATGCACCTAAGAAACAGTTCATCTGATGGCCAATAGAGGGTGTCTACTGTAATAATCCAACCTTTAAAGGAACTGGTCCACAATTTTTGAAAAAAAAATAATCATTTTTTAAATTGAACATTAAAAATATTACTCATTTAAAGTTGATAACCAAAATTTGGACCTACTGAATACATGGATAAGAGCAATATTCTAGCCTTAACTCTGTGAACAAAGACTTGAGTCTTTTGTGTTTACAAACAAACCCATGAAATGTTAAATGTTGTAATTTAAAGCATTTTAATTTTGCACACTCACAAATTTAACTTTTAAATGGTACACTTTACCTATGAAAACTTGAAATGTGATTTACATAACAAACTCAGATCGGTAGCCTTACATTCTGAAAACTCGGTAAACAATATCAAACCTAAATCTTTGTTTAAAAAACAAATAATGAACTCTCAACAATGAGATTTTGTCATAATGTATAGCCTTAATTTTTTGTGAAACCTTTTAAACACATTAGATAGTAAATTCTGATCATCAAAAGTAAAAAATGAAATTTTGGGAAAAACCATGAATCAGTCCATTTATACTAAAACATAAATATAATGAGATGTGTTTATGAAACTCCCCAAGTCCAAATCATGGCAAATTGACTTTTGCATGTGATTATAATCCTCAGTTGTCGAATGATTTTTACCTAGGTGTGGAGTCTAAAGTGTAGATATAAAGTTACATACAAACCCCCAAACTATGCCATAATGCTCGACCTTAACAGCATATTATCAAACAATGACTTCATATTTTGGTCTACGTGCCGACGTAAATGACCTAGCAGCAACAACTCATCTGCAGGCAAGGTAGAATTAATTCCGATTATCCTCTTGACAGATCTGAATTATCCACAGCTGAAGTCGTAAGCTGACACTCGTGGATCCCGATACAGTCAATAATTTATTCCATACATGATTTTATTATATCATATACATGAAATAAATTTGAACATTGAAATAAATAGTAATGTTGGATGATTTTCTCAATTGTGAAATGAATGCTAATTATCCACTTGGTGGATCTGAAATAGGAGAAATTATCCAAAACTGAAGTCATGCGGTGAAACTTGAGGATTCTGATAGTTATATATAAGCAGGGAAGCCATTAAAAATTTAGTCCATACATGACTTATACCATATAATAAATTAGACCATTGAAATAAATAGCAATGTTACACGACTTTCTGAACAAAGAAGTGAATGTTAGATGACTTTCTGAACAAAGAAGTGAATGCTGATAGAATGAATTTAATTTGTGAGCAGTTCAGGCACTTTTCAGTATGTATTCTGCGTCCAGTTGTAACTCTTTTCACTATTTTTCCGTTCAACAGGAGAAAAATCCAATGAAAACATTGGCCTCTTCTTTAAATAAACTGGCCTGCCAGCACTGAAACTCTCTCGACCGAGTCCCAATATGTTGTCTTCTTCATGCTGTTGATGCAAGTTATCCTGAGAATTTGATACACAAGAATTATCTCTGACAGAAGGTATTCTGTTTTTCACACTTTGCAATTTCTGTCGTTCCAAATATTGGAATGGGTCATTTGCATCACTTTTGAGCACCTTTCTACCTCGCTGAGAGGAAATAAAATGTCTCTCTTTGATGTCAGTTGCTGATGCATCTTTTTTTCTTTTCTTTTTCATCTTGAGAGCATTTAAGAACATCAGCCTTTTCTTTGGCACAGTTTTCCTGCTAACACTCTGGAGCTTTCTTTCTGATGACAGTTCATCCACCCCCATCTCATTCCTGTCTTTGTTGCCTGTAATTTCCACAGGCACAGACTGAGGCCTTTCGTTTACAATGTACTGTGAGGAATTTGCTTTCATAAGCTGTTTTACTTTAAACAAATCTTTCCTACTCCTGCTTCTAGAGTCAACTCCTGCACTCCTCTTAGTCCTTGCTTCTTCACCATCATTTCTATTTCTTTTGTCACTTTCTTCACCATCATTTCTATTTCTTTTGTTAATCTGAAGTTTTCCTTGATCAGTGGGGAAACCATTTAACAAATCATCATCATCACTTTGACCCTCCAGACTGTCACTATCTTTATCCAGCATAGAAACAGGAATCCAGTGTTTGCTGCCACCTGTTGCAAGGTCTATAGATTTATGATGCCTTAAACTGTCGTTTCCTGCAAGAGTTATTCCCATTTCCCCTCCAACTTGCTGCCGATTTTTTCCACCTGGAGATTCGGATAATAGTTTTTGAACCTCAGAGCCATCTGATGATAATGAGTTGGAATGTATTCTACTGAATCCCAAGTGATTTGGGGTGAATTCAGAGCAACTTGGTAGTGCTCTCTTCTGAGACTCTCTGTCTTTCCAATTCAGAACAGGTGTTGGTTTCATCTCCTTGGAGTAGAAATCCTTTAAGTCACTAGACTGAACTGTTCTGGATTGTAAATGTTTATGCTGAGCACCATGAAATGTTTGATATTGTTCATCTGACCATGATTTCTTGTTTGAACAAAATTTGGAAGGGAATGTATCACCACTGGTCACTTTGTATGTTTGTGAACTCGGGAGAATGGCTTCCAAATCATTTTCAATTTTGTGAACAGAACCAATCTTTTCTATCTCGCTGGTTAAAGACTGGGATCGAGAATATTTTTTATTTTGCATATGAGCATAGGAGTCAGAAATCCTCCTTCTCTTCAACTCCAGACTGTCTGTACTGTCCTTGTATCTATGATTCATATCTTCTTCCACCATTTCTTGAACTTCCCGAATCTCCCGCATTAGCGCCTGTAAACGCTTCGCGTTACTGCTTCCCCTGCTATTCTCTGTCACATCCTCCGACATTTCATCCAGAGATTTGCTATGCCTTTGCCGTGTTCTTTCTTGATTAAATTGAGAATGGTCCTGATCATTTTTGGGGGAGAAATATGGATTAAATGTTTTGTCATTTGCAAAATTAAATGGAGGAATCTTCACCTGCCTTTGCATTTTTGAAACACAATTTGTTTTTCTGTCTTCAGCATCTGGTAGGGAATAATATCTCCTCGATACTCGCTGGGAAGCTGCACTCCAAGAAGTTGATTTAACAGGATCGCTTACTTTCACTTCACTCATTTTGACATCTTCACTTTCTGGAGAGATGATGACTTTCACTTTTTGCAAAAGATCTGGTTTCAGCTGTTCCATCTCCAGGGGTGCTGAATTCAATGGCAGCTTCTGACCTAGGGTGG
>JAMZEH010000022.1:1467500-1490000 GCA_024699665.1 Ostrea denselamellosa
CAGATAACAATAATCATCCTATCAGCAATACTACTGTATGCACACACGTATTATATATCAATTACCAGAATTTACTCTAAGTTTAATATAAAACACAGGAAGAATTCAACTATCTCATAGTATTGTATAATAAACCTTACCTGGATTGTATCTAAGAAGGCCCGAAAGGAAGTCACGGAATAGATAATCACGACATCCCAGTTTCTTAAACAGCACATCAGAGACTAAAATGAAATGATCAGTCTTAACAACACTACATCTTGGCATCAGACATATTCATTTGGCATTAGTATCTTTTTTAAAAAATGGCCCCAGCATTCTATCGTCATATATTTCCATTTATTAATGTTTTTGTTAGTGATAATCTTATAATGATTTAATGTATTACATTTCTCAATAAAACCAATGACCCTTCAAATAAACAATTTTTAAAAATTATAAAATATTACAAAAATATGTAATAAATGTCTGTGTAAGACAGTCACTACATTGTGATATTAAAAACAATGGCTGTATGGTGAGACTGGGTAGGTGGAATTCTGCAATTGGTGTTGCTGATTATACAAATCATCCATTGTTTATACCCCTCCATAATACAAACAACCTACACATTTGCTCTTTAAATAAAGATATATGGTGTGCCTTCATTGCGCAGAGGAATTTTCAGCAAAATTAAAAGTAGTGAAAACATGGACTCCTGAAAACCCCAGAAGTGGGATCAGGTGCCTAGGAGGAGTAAGCATCCCCTGTTGACTGGTCACACCTACTGTAAGCCCTATACCTTCACCAGGTTAACAGAGTAATCCATCATCAAAATCAGCATGTCAAGAACACCCTACGAAACATGTCAGATGACAATGGACTAAATGACAGGTTGTATACTTAATGCTAAGCCCTCTAGATAAGATCTGTTACTATTCTATTCACAAAATGGTTACCATTTTTCTGTTCACAGACATCAGTGTATCCCTTGAGGTCATCGTAAAATTTGCCTTTCTGAAACAAGTCTTTAGGAAAAGGGCCCAACAATCTTGTCATCTGAAAATGAAAACAACAAAACCAACCACATTTACTACAGATGATACCCTTCCTCGATTTTCATGAAATTTTTTTATTTTGAATGTAAAAATAAACTTAAAATTTCCTAATAAAGTTAATCACTTTTATTTTGAAATTACTGAAATACATGTAAAAACTCTTAATCAACAGACCACTTGCAAATTGATCTTCTCACGATTTGATGTCCACTTGTTATTTTGCAATATTAAGTACTCATGTAACATAAGCAAACTACAGTATGTAGTAATAATATGTTTGCATTCAAAACTGACCTGATGATTTAATTTTTACATTGCTTGTACCTTTATACCTTTATTTTCTTATTTCATTTTTTTTTTTTAAATTTCCTATACATTCCCATGTAAAACTTTGAATACCTACGTAATCCTAGTCAAATGTGAATCTGCACTAGACTGGAACGCTTGCACGTTATTATGTCTAATCAGTGGTTCCTGATAAGAAAATTTACAAAGATCCTACATATTCCCGTGTAAAACTTAGATCCCCTATTGAAGCCCCATCCCAATCAAAATTTGAAGAAATTATCTGAGAAAATGCTCACATATCAATATGTCTCATCATGGCCCTGGTGCTATTGATAAGAAATATATATATATATATATATAAATTATTTACATTGTAATGTAAAAATTACATTCCCTATTGTGGCCCCACCCCATCCTATCCTCCAGCAAAACAATTACCTATTGATGATATTACATTAATATGACAAATCATGACTCTTCCTAAGTTAAAGATTTTTTAACTTTGATCCCCTATTGAGGCCCCCATCCTACCCCTAGGCCTACAATTTGAACACTGCACTACCAGATGATGTTTGCATATTAATATATATCATTGGTCCAGTTGTTCTTGAGAAGATTTTTCCTTGATGTAACCTTGACCTTGTTGACATGGCCTTGACCTGTACATATATCACACCATTGTATCATGGGCAACATTTGTTCTAAACTTTGATTCTACGTGACCTTGAACTTGGTAATCTGATGTGATTCCATGGCATATTTAAGGACACACGTGACAATTCTCCATAATTTATAATTTTTCATGACATATCACATACAGTTCAATTGCATTCTATTTAGTTTCTACAAAAAATCCTGGGATGTGTTACCAGGCTTCTTTTAGAGTTAGCATACTATGAGAATTCCTGCTTGTGGCAAGTCAAATTGTAAAGATAGCTCATATATATTGTGGTAAATTTCATAAACGGACATTGTTGTAACAAAGGAAAGAGAGAATAGATCTTTGGAACAACCAGGTTTTGAACCCGTGACCCTTGTAATACTAGTTAGGTGATCTAACTTTTGAGATGAAGTATGGTAATATTATTACAATATAAAATATAACCCTATTTTGGAAATCATACAAGAACTCTTCATATCAAGGAGATGAAAAAATAATTTTAGAGAAAATGTCACGTATGTCCTTGAGGCCATAAAATATCATACCATAAAACTTAACCCTCTCTCTCTCTCTGTATTATATATATATATATATATATACACACACACACACACACACAAATATATATATACACACACACACATATAATATATAATTAATATATATATATATATATATATATATATACACACACACACACACACACAGAAAGACACACTCACACAAACACACAGATATATGAGAGAAAGAGAGAGTAGATTGTGTTAATTATCATTTATGACTCATGCAAATTTTATACATTTACTTAAAGCCCGGACTAACATTTTATCTTTAAAAAAAAAAAAAATTGGAATATGAAATCCCACTAAACTTTAGAGTACTGCAAATCTGAAATTCCTGCTATCCTGAGGAAAGAAAGTCATCATTTGTGTAGCTAGCTATACTGCCACTCCTGTTGAAGGAGACATGAAAACATGTGATGGTTCCCACCCCTATAGGGAAAGACGTAATGCCAGCCTTCCTCCTGTTAGACAGAATGGAAGCTTGTACTGCTCCAGCTAATCTGTTTTTTACGCCTCTCCCAACTCTGCTGAAGATTTGACATACTTTATAAATATGTCTGTTGATGAAGTGGGTATTGAACTAGCAATCTAAAAATTTCTACCTCTTTGATGATTGGGATTTTAGAGGTTCCTGGAAAAAGGGGTATCCCAGAATACAGTTCTGCCAGGATACACCCCAGTGACCAGAGGTCTATCTCCATACCAAAAGGGATCCCAAACAGTACCTGAAAATAACAACCAAAATTTTAATTGGTTAGATGTCACATTAACTTCAACATAGATCAATATCTTAATGATTGTAATTTTTCAATTAAATTTCAAATGATACTTAGTAAGCTAATGTAACAAGTATTTTGAGTGATGAGATAGAGAACATCACTGTGATAAAAAGATACTAATGCATTGTTTGGTGATATATGTGTAGATATGTGTAGATATAGAGCCAGAAATGTATAAACTTCAAATAGTATCATTAGGACCCTATGTTTTGGTTCCAGGTGTAAAAAAAAAATACAATTCAAGGAAAAAGGTCATTTTCATGTCATTTTTTGTCCTTAAAGGAGATTGGACATGATTTGAACTGAAAATAAATTTCATTTTCCCAATTTTAATTAACTAAGGTATTTCTAATGATCAGCAAAGATTTGAATGTCAGTTGTTGAGTTACAAATGAGATACAGCACTTGCAATTATTTGTTGTGTAAACAAGACCTGTGCCATGTTTTTGTTTACATATGGATTGCTTAATAGAAAGTATCACATTTAAAACAAAATGAAATGTGACAAACACTAGAAACTATTAAACTGTGTTCACAATTAACTTGTAAATTGAAATATTTGCTTTAAACAAAACTTTTACAAGTACATTTAACCTATGTAAACAAAAACATGACACAGCCTTGTTTACACCACAAAGAATTGTAAGTGCTATATCTCACTTGTAACTCTCATTCATACTGACCAGTCTGACCATTACAATACCTTAGTTAAGCATTGTAAATATTAAAAATGGAAAAACAAATTTTGAAAATTTTCACTTGAAATTGTGTCCATGCCCCTTTAAGGAAAATCAATTTAATGATACATAATATGTTACAATGTGAGTAGTATTTTTTCACCTGTGAATTACATAACACACCCCTAAATCACTTCATTATACTGAGCTACATCACCATACAAATTTCCTCAAAATCTAAGTGTTGTGTTTGAGATACTGAACAAGGAAGTGTCGCATCTTGTCATTTGATCAGTTTACAGACCATTTGAATTTCATGAGATATCCACTGATAATCACAAGCTGACCAATTTCATGATGAACTTACGAACTCCTCAGAGTAATGAAGTGTTGATTAAACAACTATCACGCACTATGTAAAATAATTTGCAAGCTTGAAACACAGTAATTACATAAATCGATCTTGGAATTGCATCAGGAGATCCCAATTTATGAACGTGAGCATCAATTTTATCGGCCAACTTCTGTAATTCAGAACAACAGGGTAAAATTTCACAGGATCAGTATAATGAAATCATTCTGGAATTCTTCTTAATGACAGAAAAATCTGTTATATTGCACCAATTATGTGTTTAATCAATCATATCTTCATTCTATAGTCAAATGTAACAATCCATTGTGTGTACATGAAAGAGAACACGGTACTAGACAGATTAATGGAGAAAATTGTGGACGTCTTCCTGTTGCTGAGTTAGAGAGTGATGGATGACCTAATGGTGTCATCGTCACAGCGATTAAAGGAGAAAACTACCGACTCTTGGGCATTGTTTTCTGGCTGGTGTTACTAATTACCTGAAATTTAATGGCATTTTTCCAGAGTTCAGAATCTGTTATAAGGCTAGAATTTCTTCAAAAAGGAAAGTTCTGATGAGTTAATTGTCTCCATCATCCAAACAACTGATACAATTAGAACAGTGTCTGGTTACCAAAGCAATACCACACATTAACAGACTGTTGATTTTTTTCATTACAATTGTTCAACTAAGGCAAATACCTCAAACAATTTTTAATGAACACCTCTTCTATAACTGTATTTTAATGCCGGTAGGAGAAGAATCTACAAGGTGAATGATACAACTCATTCCTAATTCCTTTTGTACAAGTTACAATAAGTTTAATTCAAATCAGTAGTATCTCCTCATATAGGAAAGCCCCCAGTTTGCAATGTCTTTCCAGAAATTCCCAGAATGTTTTTGTTCTTCAAAATATTCAATTCAGACAATGAGTAATTCATGGTGGATTTCTCACTCTCTTATAGAGTGGATGTAAGGATGAGATCATGGATCATATTAATGCAATATTGTCAACGGCAAAAGCTGGTAATTCAATTGTGTGTTCTTGGCTGTCAAATTATCAGTAACACATGTCATCTCATTTAAAATGCTTTATCAAAGTAATCTAAAAGTCTTCACTATCCATGACCAGTTTCCAAGACTCCGCCATATTGCATGTCAACTCTGATTTTGAAGACAGAAACCGTTGGTTTTTTTTCTCCGAGATGCATCAGTAATTTTTTTCTTCGTCTACAAACTGTTCATTATCAATCATTTTGAACAGATAAAACAATACTGTTAATGCTTTAATGACCAAACCCTTGTCTCTAGGGACCCAAAAATGAAACCAGCAACTGCTGATAAAAATTCTTAGGACCAGCGTTTAAGTAAGATGTCACCACCAATGATGAATTGCTCCAAGATTAAGTCATAGGAATCAATTCTTGTAAAATGTTTTTGAGGAAATTATTTCCATTTATTTGAAACCACTGAAAGACAAATCTCCCTTGTGGTATGTTAGTGAAGAAAGTCAAATCTGTGTTTCACTTAAAAATCCATTTCCTGGTCAACATTAACATTCAAAAGGGTACATGTAATTTTATATGAAATCTGTCTAAGCTTTAGCACAATGGGTGTGATTATAATCAGATTAGTGACACAAACAGGGGGAAACCTCTCTGGTGGAAAATTGATTGGATGAAATTAAACGGGGTACTCAATCTTTGTTCATGAATAAAGATGTAAATACTGAATATTGTTCCAAGAAATGAAAAACAAACAGTAGTTATTTACAAAGGGAAGAAAATTCATTCATTATCTTGATCTTTCTTCAGCACTTAATTAATCACACTTAATTAATCAGATAATGCCAAATAAATTTCACCCATATCTATGAATGCTCTTGCTGTATGTTGCTGTTAGATTTTTCAATGCAGCATTATATAGAGGTTATAATTTTCACTTCTAATGTCATGTGATTGTAGACGTGCATGTTGTGTATGAGATCTTTTTTCTGACATATTTCTTTGGCTATGATCTTTCAGTTCACCAAAATATAAACTCTCTATTGTGTATAGTTTCAAATAAGCAAACACATGGGCATAATAATAGAGTTTACTAATAAAAGAAAAAAACACTCAACGAACTCAATTTTACAGTTTTTCATACCCTGATAATCGCTAATGCTGTGATGTCACGATACCACTATATGGTCAAATAAATCAATTGACACAAATAACTACGATGATAAACAAATAAATTGATTGACACATATATCGAGGATGATAAACAAATAAATCGATCGAAACAAATATCTAGGATCATAAACAAATAAATCGATTGACACAAATAATTTCACAAAACATTAAAATTCACCATCTTGTGGTGTAGTGAGCTATCCTAACTTAAACATATCATATTATGAAAAGCATAATGGTCCGTCTCCTAAAATGACGTGCAAATTCTCAAGTTGTGTCCGTGTTGTTGTACCAACCTGACGGAATTCTTACCTCAGGAGCCCTGTATAACAAAGTCTGCAGCTCGAAGTCTTTGAAGTACAGCGCCACTTCCTTGAATTTGTTGTGAATAGCATTCCCAAAGTCAATAACAGTCACTGAGGTCAGATCAGATCCTACAATTACAAAAAACAAGATTCAGTTGCATCTATTGTAAGGCAACATTTTCTCTCTAGGATAATGGAGTGAAAGTGGTTGAAGGCATAGGAGAAATCTGGAATGCCCATAGAAAACCCATACATCCCAGTGAGTGACCAGCATACCTTCTCCTGTACACTCACAGCTGATCTCAAGTGACCAGCATACCTTCTCCTGTACACTCACAGCTGATCTCAAGTGACCAGCATACCTTCTCCTGTACACTCACAGCTGATCTCAAGTGACCAGCATACATTCTCCTGTATATTCACAGCTGATCTCAAGGTGAAATTTAAGATAAAATTATACGTGTAGGGCTTCATATACAATATATCATCATTAACATAGCATATATCCATTATAGACACTGTATGTAATCTCAAGTTTTATAAAGTATGAAACAGATTCGCTATTTGTCCAATGCTACAAATACAGTATTGAAGATTTTTTATTATTTCTTCACTACCACCCATTGTTAAGTGGTATAGCATTTCATTTCAACAAAATTCAAGCAAGCAGTGTATCAAGTGTGGTTGATAAGCATTGTATTAAGTGTGGTTGACAAGCATTGTATTAAGTGTGGTTGACAAGCACTGTACTAAGTGTGGTTGACAAGCACTGTACTAAACTAAGTGTGGTTGATAAGCATTGTATTAAGTGTGGTTGACAAGCATTGTATTAAACTAAGTGTGGTTAACAAGCACTGTATTAAACTAAGTGTGGTTGATAAGCATTGTATTAAGTGTGGTTGACAAGCACTGTACTAAACTAAGTGTGGTTGATAAGCATTGTATTAAGTGTGGTTGACAAGCACTGTACTGAGTGTTGTTGACTAACACTGTACCAAGTGTGGTTGACGAGCATTGCACTGAATGTGGTTGACAAGCATTGTATTAAACTAAGTGTGGTTAACAAGCACTGTATTAAACTAAGTGTGGTTGATAAGCATTGTACTAAGTGTGGTTGACAAGCACTGTACTAAGTGTGGTGTGGTTGACAATGTGTTATAGCTGAAAAAGGTGACAAAAACATAGGTGTACAAAAAAACAAATTAATCTTTCAATCAAAAAAAGCTATCTCAGATCACATACAAGGCCAAAAGTCATCCAGGGCCCCAATATTGCCTCACATTATTACAATCTATTTGAAATTAAATCCTCCGCCTCTCACTTACACCGCTACACTAAGTAACATAATTGATATCATGGAGCATAAAAAATATAATTTGGATCAAATTGTATCACTGATAAAGACATTGTGAACTTGACCTCTGGCCTATTAACTTACCTACTTCTTACCTTCATCTTTGAACTAAATTGGAATATTGCAGGATTAATAATTATGTGTCATTACAACCTTTCTTTTTCATCCTTGACCTTAAATCTAGCTATTTCAAAGCTCAGATGATTTCCTCTGACTATTGTCCACTTAAACAAGAGGCTCCCAAGCCTTCACAGTCATCTGAGTACCATACCCCATACATAGATCCATCAAGGGGTCTCTTATTTGCATTTAAGTCTCCTTCTGGAGTCTTTTGTTCACAGCTTTGTGATCTTTCTAAAGGTGCATACAATTCCCATTCAATTACAACAGAAGGAAAGCTGAAGTTTGAAGCATTTAAATCAGCCCTTACTCATTTGCCCCCCCACCCCCCCCCCCCCCCACCCCCAAAAAAAAGAAGATCGAATTATATCTGTAATATTGATAGACAGCTGTATCCTCTCCTCTGTATGTGTATCCATCTTTCATTGAACATCAGAAGAACAAAGGAAGATTTCTTAGGCATTTTATACCTTGTGACCATACACCAGTTTCAAATGACCTGACCAAAAATAAATGTCAGCCTGGGGCAATGCTTTTGCAATTCATCATACATAAGAGATTTAGGCTACCATGCATTCAGTTTATCTTCTACTACTGTGGAACTAAAGAAAAGAATTTTTTATAAGATTTAATGCATTTTAACTGTATATAGCCCTATTCGCCCCACCCTTGGGCCTTAACCTTTTACCCAGGTGCCACGATTTTCACAACTTAGGTAGAGGGCCTCATAGACATCATAACTATGCATTTACTATGTGGGAGGAGAGAAGATCTTATAAGATTCAAGACATTTCATTCTACGGTCATATTGACCCCACCTTAGTGGGTGAATTCCTGGCCCCAGAGGTCATGAATTTCACAATTTAGGTAGAGAGCTTCATGGCCATCATAATCATGGCATGCATTTAGTTTTCCTTGCACACATATGAAAGTAGAACAGAAAAAAAGATGTTTCTGATATTTAATACATTTTCACAAGAGAGCCATACTGGCCCACCCTAGGGCCTAACTCCCTAACCCTGGAGTCATGATTTTCATAATTTAGGTTGAGAGCTTCATGGACATCATAAACCATGCATTTTAGTTTTTGTCACACATGTCTGAGAGTAAAATTTTCTAAGACTTCATACATTTTCACTAAAGAGCCACATTGGCCCAACCCTAGGACCTAAAACCCTAACCCAGGGATCATAATTTTCAAATTTAGGTAGAGATCTTCATGGACATCATAACTATGCATTTAGTTTTTCTTACACATGTCTGAGAGTAAGAGAAGATTTTCTAAGATTTAATATATCTTAACTACAAGTTGTAGCCATATTGGTCCCAGTCTAGAGACCAAGAGGCCACGAATTTCAAAATTTTGATAAAGGGCTTTATGAACTCATAAACATGCATTTGGTTTCTCTCTCACATGTGTGGGAGTAGAGAAAATTTGCATTTTTTGTAATTCTGGTCCCATCCATGAAGCCCTGAGGGAGCTAAGATAATATATTTCACAATTTACATTCATTTTTATCCTTAAGAAGCTTCACACACAAAAATGGTAGCAACTAGCCTTGTAGTTTTCAAGAAGTTAGAAAGGTAAAATTGTTAATGGATGACGCAGAGGGGAGATAATCACAAAAATGCAAAAATAGGGTGGGGTCATTTAAAAGTCTTCTTCTCAAGAACCAGAGCCACAAAAGTTAAAATTTACATGACAGCTTTCTGACACTGTGCAGATTCAAGTTTGTGAAAATCATGGCCCCCAGGGGTAGGGTGGTGCCACAACTGGGGATCAAAATTCTACATGCGAATATATAGAGAAAATCTTTAAATATGGACCAAATGACTCAGATGAGCGATGCGGCCCATGGACCTCTTGTATTTCCTTCTGTCTAGTAAATTTCTAATTTCCAAATTACCCGTAATCTACAGGACATAATGTCTGGTAGTTTTTGTTTTGTTTTGTTGTTTTTTTTATGCACTCTTTCAACAACTCTGAACTAAACTTTTTCCATTGATTTTTTTATTTTGCAGAAATTACCCCACACTTCCATTGCATTTACTCCACCATAATGCCAATAATTACAGTTTTTCCTTGAGAACTGTTGTACATTAGGTAGCAGATTAGAGAGTCAAATGACTGATCACTCTCAGGGATGGGTTCAATCATTTTATCATGCAACTAAATACTTTGAATCACATGTGCCAGTTCCTTCAATTAATTTCAATTACAATTACAGATTTTCACAATTGTAATTTGATACACTACAATTACCTGGATTCACTTTTAAACATGATCTTTTAAGACATTGTACTTGGACATGTAAACAAATAATTCGTATTTTAAGCTTTTGTTCCATCACTCCTGTTCTATATATGCTAGCATTTGGCTTTAACGACACACATGATATTTCTCAATGATATATAATTCTTCATGAAATTTCAGGTACATATCACTTGCATCCTATCTTGTTCAGAGTGAGCATATTTTGATAATTCCTGGTTGTGGCAATAAAAATGTTATTGTAGGAAAGGGAAGAAACCTGAATAATCAGAGATTGAATCGGTGATTCTAACATTACCAATTATGTGAATTAACTACTAAATTAAACAGGCCAGTATACAATGTATAGTAGCATTGCAACATGAATTGGAATCATACATGAACTCTCTATATCAAGGAGATAAAAAAAAAATATAGAAACAGTACATGTGACTTTACAATTTCAGGAACACAAATTTTTCCCTATACACTAGAACACATGGTTACTTAAATTGTTAAAATCAAATGAACCCTGTGGGGATCCGGGTTGTTAGAATAGATCCTCAGCACCCCTAGCTTGTCATAAGACGCGACTAAATGGGGCGGTCCTTCGGATGAGACCGCAAAAACTGAGGTCCCGTGTCACAGCAGGTGTGCCATGTAAAAGATCCCTCCCTGCTCAAAGGTCATAAGTGCTGAGCATAGGCCTAAATTTTGCAGCCCTTCACCAGCAATGGTGACGTCTCCATATGAGTGAAAGATTCTCGAGCGGGACATTAAACAATATCTAATCAATCAAACAAATTAAATGCCTTCTTCAAATGTTTTCTTGGACCATAATTCTCGATTAGAAATTCTTATTTTCCCTGGGTTGTATCGGTAACATTATGGACATTTAAACCAAACCTTTAATTAATGTTCGAATATCATTAGTATGTAAGATAATTAAGGAATAACGTACAGAAGTTTATTGGTGTTGTTATCTTCTGCAGAAAGCCCATGCTATGCAAGTTTCCAAAGTATTCTATAATTAAATTTAGATTCATATCTCATACACTGTAGTAAATATGAAGATTAATTAACACATTATATTAGTTTGTCCATAGCTTTTAAGACTTTTGTAGACATCTTAGCAAAACTTACGATAGAGAGCAATGAATAAATTTGTAAAACTATTGGGTTTAAAAAATTAAAGATTTCTTTAGAGATTAGGTAAGTTTATTTCTTAAATGTATGGAGCAAATTAAAGATGTTATCAAAAAGGATATTTGCAAATTCATAATGAATTCCTAATTTGTATTATTTTTTTTTTTTACTGTCAGTTACATTAGGACATGTAATTAAAAACTAATTGCAATTACATGCATTTAACATTCAATTACTTATAAATCAATTCCAAATAAAGCCAATTTACATGCAACTGAGAAAAAAAACCCATTACAAATACAGTCAGTTACATTGAAAAAACTAATTACAGTCAATTACACTGACAAAAAAAATAATTATAGCGAATTCCAATTTCAATTACCCCTTTCCCTGATCTTGTAATTCTCAAAATGCCAAAACACCTGCAGGCTCTTACAGGGATTATGGGACTGGGGCACTTACAATTTGGGGGAATAAGTGACATTTATGGGCAAAATTGGAATTGCATTTATCAGTGAGAAATCTTTAACTGATCCAAGATATTCATTTAATAGATTGAGGGGGGAAAAAATTAACTGCAGTTTTGGAATACTGCCAAGAGATCTCGATTTCTGCAACCTTCAGCTACAAAATATGCCTGTCCAATATATTCAGAAATGCAGCAGTAATCAAAAAAAGATTAATATCCAAATAAATCATTTTGTGGACAAAAACCAGCTCTGACAGTGTTCTCTCAGCACTTCCTCTAATATCAGAGAGCATCACTAAATGTTAATCCTAAGATGACAGTGTGAAGAAAGATTTCACTCATTAATAATAAAGTACAACCTGAAAAGCAGCACAGGGAACACATCCAACAAGTTACCGAAGCATGCCAGTCCACACAGGAATCCTAGATCAACTTGGAACGCGACCAATAAAAATTAAAATTTCAACAGTCCAAATGTCTCAACAAATTTTAAATACCAATGTTTTAAAAGTTTGCCTTGAAAAATTAATATAAATACTTTCATAATCATATGTTTCTCATCTGCTGCAATCAATAAAATAGTAAAATGAAGATAAGCATGCTGTGCTCTCCACTGAAGCTTCCAGTTACTATAATGTTATCAGATTTGTGGAGTCATATGACACAAAAAATTCAAGTTCAAACATTTGTTCATATCATATAAAATGAACCAAGTTCAAACATTTGTTCATATAAAATGAACACAAAAATCTGGATATCGTCAGTGAAACTTTGCTGTAGGATGGGAGAACAACAGAAAAAGACACCAAGTGTGACTCAAAGTGATTCTGGCAACAGACAACACAAAGGACATTTTAATTGATAAAAAGTAATTCTGGAATTGAAAAAGAACTTTGCCTAAAATTTAAAAGTTTGAACAATTGAACTTGTCACCTGTCCAGAGAGTTTTCAAAATCTGCAGGACAGTTGACCTATAAATTATTTTTTACCAGTTTCAGGAACTCTGCAAGTTTGATGATCCTAGCCTTAAAACTCTTTTTTTCTTCACGATTACTCACAAAATTTTGACCTTGAGAGACAACAAGCCTCTTCCTTTCACCATGTGTACTAGGTTTGACTATCCTCTCTATGTTAGTTCTCTTATTTATCCTTCCCACAAGGTGCTGATGTGTGAACAGACAAACACCATAACATTGCAGCATACCATTATGTATCCTGTCTATTGCCTGATGTCCAAAAGAAAAAACATTTTCTGATGCATATGTATTTGACCAATCTTGCCCCACCCTCGTACCTGACTCCTGGTGTTATGAATTGATCAATTTCTGTAGAAGATTCCGTGCACATTATCATCATACAAACACTTTGCCTCCTTGATGTCCAGAAGTAGAAAAGAATTTCTAAGATATAATGATTGATTGATTATCTAAGACATAATGTATTTTCAATATATGACCAACTCAGCCCCACTCTGTGGCCTGAACCCATGGGTCATGAATTTCAAAGTTTGGGTAAAGGGCTCATTGCTTATTATAATCTTGAAAATAGTTTGACTGCTTGGTGTCCAGGAGTAAAGATTTTTGAAGACAACATTTATTTTGATGGTTTTGTCCACATCTCTTAGGTTCCAGGGAGGCAGAGATCACGAAATTCATAATTTTTATATCAAAATTGATTGAAAATGCTTCAGCTGTTCCAGAGAAGAGGCTGAAATGTTCAACAGTTTACAACTGACGCAAAAAAAAAAAAACAACAGCCAAAAACATATAGTATAGGTCACCTGAGTGACTCAGGCAACCTAGAAATCTTTGGCCAATTCTAAACCAATTTCTAGTCAAATGATATAGAGAATTTCACATCACCTCACTGCAAGGAAAATTCATCCCTATTTACCGAAGTGAAACATAATTGAGTGGTAACGCTTTGTCATACACGACTTCAAAGACTTAATTTCTTTTTTTCTTCATCAGCAAAAACTCCAGAGCTAACCCTCAAGGTACCATACTTAACTGATACTTGTTAATTGAATTTGAATTAAGAATTATTACTGTAGGAAATTGAAACTCGTAATATCAGACAATTTTGTATTTATTTTATGACTTGCGAGCTAACATCTCATTTTTCACTTGAATACTTAATGAGTCAAGAAATTCTAGACGGAATAAAAATCCCCAGACTGGACATTAATGATTTAGAATTGCCATGAAGTATTGACAATCGCCAATAATATTTCCATTATCTTGAAAATAAAACCCCGATAGAAAATTACATGATTTCCTTTCCAGTAGAAAATAACGATGACGAAAAAAGGTACCAGCACCTGTAACCAGATAGCGCGACAATTCTAGTCCATTTCTAACTTCCTCTAATTGCTTCATAAATCTCCGCACTGTTACAATTTCTGACTGTTTTTCTATTAACCAGGGGACAAAACAGATCAAATTAAAAACTCGTCATTAGTTTTTTATGAGAGAAAATGCTCATTCTCTGCCTCATAAAATGTTTCCGAATGGAACCCTCCCTTGTAGCTTTTTATACGTGTTTGTGTATTGCCTTTGTTGGATATTTTCATTATGAATAGCAGCTCCCTTCACTTTTTATTACCGATGTTAATAGTTTTCTATCACAGATTTTGATTACACACAATGAGTAGGCCTAATAGAAATGGCTTTTTATTGGGTCTTCTTCGTCTAAGGAAGTAAATTAAGTTGGATTAAACACATTGGGTCGGAGATAAATGGCATCTAACCACCTCTCGTGAGAGTTGTTCCAGGGACGGAAGTCAAAGTCTCCAATTCAGGTCTGTCAAAGGCAATTTCTTAATGAAGAAATTTTAAATCAATCGCGTGCTCTTTCCGGCCATATTACATCAAACTGGATGAAAGCTCCTTAGTCAAACATGTAACTGACAATAAATATTGGCTAACAATACAAAATTGGACAATAGATCAGAGTCTTGATCAAATCCAGAAGAGTGGATTACAAAATCAGAACCATTTCAATATAATAGTGACTTTAATCATCTTACACTCAGTTAAATTATTAGCTTATTTAACTGCAGCAGTGACAATCCAGATATTGCACTGATTTCATCACAATCAGGCTGGTGTCATATTAACCATTAAAAGTAAACCAATCAAGGTTATTCACCTCCATAATTACTACTTCATATCATATTTCACTTCATAGCTTAAAAATAAAAAACTAACATCTTGACAATCATCCCTAACATACACTTATATTTGACAATTTAAACATGATGAATCTAATATACTGCTTTTATTAAAATTATATGGCACTTAGACTGCTAATGAGGTTTCATAAACAACTCAAGTGCTCACACAGATTGCTAATGAAGGAAAAAAGCAACAACTGGCCAGTACAAAGTAAAAAACCAATATATATATATATATATAGGTCATGATGACTTGAAATGATAATGGTGTTTGTAATATTCTTCCAAATGAATTGATGTATTCAGAACTGAGGCCTATGGGCCACAATGCTCATCAGTCACCTTGCTCAATCGATACAACTGTTGTGTCTCTTGACTAATTCATACACTATGTGAAGAAGATTCTTGATATCAAAAAACTGTAACTGAGAACTTCTGTAGTAGCCTCACTATGGCCTCTTAACAAAACTGAAGCCTTACACTACATTCTTGTTCTGAGAAATTTTCAAAATTAAATTCACACACATATTCCATACTGGTTCCAGAGATTTCTTTTCAAAGCCCTTACCCTATTTTGATACTTTCCTAATTATTTTTTATTGTGGATGGCAAGACCATTCATTATAACAAAGTTGAATTCAATTCCATTGGAAGACCTTCACCCACAATAGACCAGGCTAAAAATAGACAGAAATAACTTCCAAATTCTTTACTAAGTTGTTTTATTATCAAGTTAGGAGGCCAACACCCCATGTCCACCTTGTATCTGATGTTTACAGGAAAAGTCTGAAGTTATTAACGTTGTAGAAAATAAACAGAACGCAGACGAGGAGGATGAATGCAATTTCTCTGATTATGACTGATTTGTCACTGAATAAATCAAAATCAGTTACCAAAAGTCACCAGAAGGACAAACAAAGGTACAAAACTATTAAGTTTCCATGGTTACTGATTCTGTGGAAAAGCGAGTTTTTTTAAATGCTAAGCTATGAACAGTGTCACATAGTACAGATTGTTTACAATTTACACAATGACAAGACAAGCAGAGCACCCACTTAAAATAAGTACATCACATTAAAAAACTGCGTCTGACAAAATCTTCATACTCTGAGTATAGTTATTAGTCCTACAGATTTTTTCCACTTTGTGTATACTTTTAACATTAAAACGCTCTTTCTTTCACATTTATTTGTTAGATTGCCATACACTGAAGGATTTAAATCTACATTGATTAATCATAAATAAAAATTAAGTGCAACTTTTTTGACTCAGTGAATTAATAAGAAATATTGATTACAGGTGTGGGATTGCAAACGAGATGATTTTTTGAAAATTGGTCAATTTTTGGCAGTTTTTGTCATTGCATTATTTAGGATGAGAAAGTTGGTCTATATATTTTGTTACATGTTCATGCTGTTATTAAATAATAAGAGCCAAGAAAGAGTATTTAAGATGAAAAAGAAAATCAGTAAAACTCATGGATACTCCCCGAACTACATCTAATAAGTGAACTACATCTAACCAGTGAACTACATATGATGAATGACTCACAAATGATCAGTAACTGTTGAAATAAAGGGGTTTTTTCATGTATAAAGTATATGTTCTAAATAACCTTGACCTTTACAAAATGACCTTGTGTGATCTTTGTTTGAAAGTCATTTGCCTGTTACTTATTTGTGTGATATATGATTAATACCTCTTTAAGAACTGTTGAAATAAAGAACATAGTTTATGTTCCAAATGACCTTCAACTCCAAAGTACCTTAAGAGGCCTTGGTTCAAAATATCATTAACTGTTAAAATTTTGTTGAAATGAAGGGTTTTTTCATATACAATTTATGTTCTAAATGACCTTGACCTTACAAAATGACCTTGAGTGAACTTTGTCCGAAAGTCACTTGACTGTTACTTATTTGTGTGATTCATGATAAATACCTGTTCATGAACTGTTCAAATAATGAATTTTTTCTTTATATAAGGTACCAGGTATATGCTGAGTGACCTTGAGCTTTCCAAAATGACCTTGGTCCAAAATTCCCTGTCCCAAGGAATATTTGTAATCAGGTATAATCAATTTTTGATGAAAAGGCTAGGAAATATGAGCTTGGACAGATGGAAAGATGGACAGACATGTCAGTTACAATATGCTCCCCTGAAAACTTTTCAGGGAGCATAAAAAGTACATGGATTGACTAGTTTACTGACATTTTCTCGAGAAAAGAAAAAAATACTCTACAAGTACATTGTATATCACCATATTTCTTCAAATATCGTGATGTGAATTTCTGGCAATAGCAGCCCCTGACTAATTATCTATGTATGATAAGGACTTTGTAGTATATTCCAGTGGTTCATGAGACTATAATAAATTGCTTTCTACACTATCTTTTAAGTCAAGAGATTGCAAATTTGATTATAAATAATATGGCTTACTTAATGTGCAATCTACTGCCAAGGGAATTTTTTCCAAGGACAAAATATGATGGGATCAAGTTTGATCCGCCTAAAATATTTAAAAAAGAAATGTAAATCTCATTCAATGTGCACATGTAGGAGTAGGGCTGCCATCAAAAACAGAAATTGAACGATAAATATGGAGTTTGTCTTTTGTTTTCTGTCACGATAATGAGGAAAAGATACATCAAGTTGCGTGTCAAACTCAGTTGTTTTGAATACCTGGTGTGTGTTGAAGTTGGACATAGACCCTTCTGATTTTCTATTTCTTCTCTACATACTTATCTTGGTTAAAATTTGACAAATTTGGTAAAGGGCTTCATGGACATCATACCCATTATTTGGTTTTTTCCCACATATGTGGAAGTAGATTTATGAAATTCGGCATTCTTTGCAGTTTTGGCCTTGTCTATGATGACCAGGGGGAGCTTAGATAGTAAATTTCACATATTACATTCTTTTATCTTCACACCAAAAATTCTAACAATTTGCCTTGAAGATTCCAAAAAGATAAAAATGTAAAATTGCTAACAGATGAAGACTATGACAATAAGTCTCTTCAAGTGACTTCACAATAATCACTTACTAAATCCAAAGAGGAAATGCTGCATAGATCATTGCATAATGTTAAAACACAAACCCTCACACGAGGTGTGAAACAAGAATCACTGCTTGATTTAAAACTCCATGACTTGGGCTCAAAGTGACAAAGGCTTTAGTCAAATTAAAAAGCAGATTGCCAAATTACACCATAATTAAATCATTGATGTGATCAGCAGGGGGTGAATTGGCCACGCATCCTTCAGAGAAGTCGGTTTGTCAAAAACACGTTTTTGTAGACTCTGTATCAAATATCATTATTAATTAATTTTTATTTATCAGCACTTTACTTTACTCATGTTTCAAATAAAGGAAGTAAGAGTAGAAAAACTTCCTTACGAAGATTTATATTTGTTACCAGGTCAAAATTTATTAACATTCATCAATAGAAAATGACATCATTCAAAGTCAAAGTTTTTGGCCAGTTCTGTGAGGTTCAATATATTACAGGTAACATAATCAAATGAAAAATGGATTGAGGTAAATTATACCAGAAACCCGGATTTGAAATTGTCAGTTGATTCCTGTGAAAATCTTATCTGATTTAATTAATTATACCTGACTTATGAAATAATAATGAATTATAACTATCTTATGTGTGAACCGATGAAAATGAATTATAACTATCTATTTTCAAAATGAATTTCTTAAATTTATTCACTATGAACTGCTTTACATGTAAGTGGCTTGTACTTTTGCTAGACATTTTGGAGGAAATAGACCTCTTCTTATCTTTTCTTATTTTAACGGAAACGAAAACACATAAGTATAAATTTTTTGTTGATTGCCATTTATGACATTAAATCCATCAGTATTAAAATCTAATTGTAATTGTAATTCAATAATTGTAATTCAATAGATTTATATAGCGCTCTATTGACCTGCGTCTTCTAAAGCGCTTTACAGATAATATGATAAAATATATGTGAACATACGTTATATATGTGAATAGAACAAAATTTAGTGCCTTATGTAATGAAATAATTACCAAGCAAAATAACATATAAAACAATTTAAAACAACCCTTAGGAATAATTAAATACATATAAAGGATATAATCATAATACTAAACTACAGGGGTTTTTGGTTTGTTTTTTTTGTTTTTTTTAAGTAAAGTAATTCATTTGAGTAAAACAATCACAAATTAAAAGCTAATCTAAACAGATACGTTTTGAAATCAACTTTAAAACTTGACAGTGAAGTACACTGTCTGAGTTTAAAGGCAAAGAGTTCCACAGACTCGATGCAGCCTTATCCAAGTGTCTGAGGTACCTGGAGAAGATGTAGAGATTCAGATCTTAATGATCGTGTGGGATGGTCAACTTTAAGATGTCCTTTATGTAAACTGGAGATAGGTTGTTGAGAGATCTGAAGGTATGAAGGAGGATCTTATATTGAATATTGAATTCTGTATTCAACTGGAAGCCAGTGAAGATCATTTAAAATAGGAGTAATATGGTCAGATTTTTTTTAGCGTGTTATTAATCTTTCAGCTGTGTTTTGTGCTCTCTGGAGTTTGCTGGTGTGTTGAGAATGAACATCATAAAGCAATGCATTTCCATAATCTAATCTGGATGTAACTAACAAGTTTACAAGAGTTTTACATGCATCATCGTTGATAAATGGATGGATACAGCCATTTCTGCAAATGTTCATATATGTTGAGCGAGAAATAGAGAGACAGTGTTTTTCCATGGTAAAGGATTTGGTCAAAGAATACGCCTAAATTTCTTACAAAAGATGAATCACTTACAACACAGTCACCAAATTCAAGATCAAAACTGTTCATATCTTTAAGTCTGTGTTTTGGTGTGAAGACGATAAGTTCAGTTTTATCTTCATTGAGTTTTAGGAGATTGATACTCATCCACATATGTATGTCCGAAAAACAACTTGTGAGTCTTTGAGACATATCAGTCCAATTGTCAACAGGTTCAACTATGATATAGATCTGAGTATCATCAGCATATATATGGTACGTCATAGTATGACATCTGCATACTTCCCTTTGGGGTTTATATCAGCGTATATACGATACGTCATAGCATGACATCTGCATACTTCCCCTAAGGGGTTTTGAGAATAGACAGTAGAGTCTCGGACCCAGGACTGAGCCTTGCAGTACACCACTTTTAAGGGGACAAGCATCGGACAACAATGATCTGACGGCAATACATTATATCTATCACTAAGATTAGATTTAATCCATTTTAATGCAAAACCAGTGATACCAAACATGTTGTCCGTCCATTGAAATAGGATATTGTGGTCTATGACATCGAAAGCCGCAGAGAGATCAAGCAATACAAGGATAGCACAACTATTATTGTCAAGTGCACATACATTTATTTTTCATTGACCGGGCATTCAAAGTATTTAAATTGAGATGTTTTGCAGATTTTGAAGGTTGCCCTAGCTTAATTGAAATGAAGTTTTCTTGGTTTACAGATTTGCATGATTTACGATTTACAGGTTGATGTAGTGAAACAATAGAATTTATTCTATTTATTATTATAGAATTGCATTCATCAAACTGTCATTACATGAATTTAAATTACCCATTCTAGCACATGGGATAGTTTCGTATGGTCCATTAGTAACTCTAACATCTTCCGAGATGTAAACCAGATTATGTCTATTAACCCCTAGTTGATGTTCCACGTATCTTAACCGCCTGACACAGACTGTGTGGATGTGTCTGATGAATCTTCGACCACCTTTCGTCTTTTGTCCTCTTCTAACATGTACATTTTTTGTACAACCTGTCACACCAACGGTATTTTGTCTTAAAAAATACATTGTACGGCAACTATATTTTAGTCAGGTACGAAAAAACCTGGAGCGACTTTACAAAAACAATAGAGAGATAATTTATACTTCTAAAGGTCACAGTAAAATACCCAGAGTGACTTATCAATACAATGTGAAAAGAGTAAGGTAATTTGTACTAGAAAAAGTCGCAGTAAAGTCACGGATCAGTGAACATAAAAATAATAATACATAAATAACATAATAATAACATAAACGTAAAAAATATCTACAGATAACTGTCATAGACACGTCACATCCACATCACGCAAACTCTTTATTTCACACCCAGAAGCTGGATTTTTTACGTGTGATAAATACCTGATTTCAACAAAATATTTTCGGGTTTGAGGTCTGCATGGATGACATTCTGCTGCTGTAGAAAACCCAGAGTTGTCAAAAGTCGCAAGGCCACTTTCTTTATGTTGGGTATTAACTGCAAAAATCGTAAACAAAATCAATCTCTAAAGACATACACCCAAACCCAATTCAATGGCCTACATTTTTTTTACACCAAAAGTTGGGGGCATGTTTATCATTGCGGTCCTAAGCTTCACATGACTAGTATCAACAAAAAACTAAGTTACCAAACTTTTTATTATGCCGAGTTTTAACAGGTTGTATTATGTCTATAATAAAAACAAGGTTTACTTTCTTTGATTTTACAGAAAACTTCTTAAAATGTACATTCCATCAAATTGAAAAGTTGAGGAAGAAGGGTGTTGACCATATTTGATGTTTATTTTTCTCCAAGTTATGATATAATTAATACCCAGAATGTCAAATAATCTGGAAAAAAAAAGGCTGACACCTGGAAATGATGAAAGCACGATGAAAGCATGTGGCAATATTAGGCATGTAACATAGCACCATTTTTCAAAGTTAAGCAGGGGCAGCCAGAGAAGAAGTTAACTTTACAACTGTCTGAAAATTCTCGACAAGCAAAAAACAAATAAAGATAACAAAACCCAAAGCTCTAAAAATCCTAAATCATGAAGGTGGGGTGGCAAGGGTCGATTCTTCAATTCAATGGTTAAATTTACATTTCCTCTACCATTCATTAATTACTATTCGACCGATAGATAAAACTTTGCCCATGAAAATAATTCTACTGTAACTGTTTGCAAGCCCAAAAACTGGCAGCTGGATGACAAAAGTCAAATGACGGCAACATCTTGCACTGATTTTTTTGTTCAGGTGAGCTAAAAACCATTCAAAGCTCTGTTTACACAAATGTTGTGAAAATTTTAAGTTGCTACTTTCGTTATTAACAAAAATGA
>JAMZEH010000022.1:1495000-1550000 GCA_024699665.1 Ostrea denselamellosa
TCAATACCTTTCCAATGATATAAACATGAGCCTTCAGCTCCACATAGTTTTAAACTTCTAGTCATTTCAATTGAGCCAGTCGTTGACCAATGTTGTAAAAATGGATGGGAAACAGGTTGAATGCTTGCAAAATAGTCTTGATGGTATCAAGAAGTTGCAGCCCCCCCCCCCCCCCCCCTTCCCCTTCACTCCCTTTGACTGTTGCACATGCTAAGGATGCCAGGTAAAAAATATTTAGGTATATTTTACGCAAAACGAAAATCAAAATACAGCAAAAAGCTACGATACTTCACATCAATAGTGTGTCATTGAATGGACTAATACAATAAATAAAATACATTTTTAATTCAATAGCAACAAATTGTGTAATAAAGAGTTAAATTATTGCAACATATATACTCTTCATATTTCAAAAAGAAATTTAACAGAAATCTTAGAAACAGGGGCCTGTCATTGTACAGGTACACGCATCTCATTACGAGTTCCTCATACTGTCACCCTTGTCCTGTAATGATATACCAATCTAATTACAATTAGATCCTTTGATCCGCTCACGTATATCGCTACACAAGGATCTAACGAAACCACATACAAAGATCAAATCCAGTGACCTTTTTAATCATGCATATTCAGCGATATGTTCATCCAATGAGAGAGCTCTCAATATTTGCACTCAGTAAACAAATAGTTCAGGAAAACAACAAATATAATGACCGAAGTTGAGCATGCTGTTGAGAAAGTTTTAAAAGATTTCAAAATTCAGTCTTTAAAAGAGGAGCAAAGAGACATGTTAATGGCTGTGTTGAATAATAACGACTGATGGCAGTTTTACATATTTTGTATTACCAGAATCCTTTGCTAGCTGTTAGTAAGATTGTATTGTTCTGAATGATTTGTGTTTGCACCATCTATTTACTAGGCAATGCACTGATTGGTTAGACTAAAAGGTCACTGGATTTGACCTTCGCACGCAGTTTCGTTAGATCCTTGTGTAGCAATAGATGTGAGCGGATCAAAGGATCTAATTTTAATTAGATTAAATGATATACATACTTAAAATGTACTCTTTCTGAACACGAAGCACCAATTTATAATTCTAGAAATAGCTTGAATACTCTTTACTTCTGTTGAATTCCAAATCACAATAAACTCTCTCAGAGGGAGGGAGGGAGAGAGCAGCCAGTTCTCCAGGCTGCAATAACCTTGACCTTCTAAACTGAAAGTTTATACATGGTGCCCATTCTTTCTGACGTCAAGAAGCTTGTCTGGAAAAACAAACTTTTTATCTTGATGAAAGAGAATTTTCCCATGTATGTCATCTCTTACATAGTTAATAACGTATTTGCATGATCCATTTCTGTTATTTATGTAGGTTTAGAATTACAGTCAAAGCCATTACTAATTAGCATCAGACATAATCAAATATGCTGCATGATGCACAAAATTTTAGAAGACATTTCTGATTCAGAAAGAAATAAAAATCAAGGAAATTAAACTTAACAAACACAGATGTGTAGTACACATATATTGATTTCACATTCACTCAGGCAAATAAAATGTAAGATAAACAAACATACCTTAATCTCTTTATCATAATATACTGACAACTGTATGTTCACTGTGTCACATTCATTTACCTGTTCAGCGTGTTTAGCAATGTACAGTCAAACCTGTTTAAAAGGCCACCTAAGGGAACTTTTGGCCACTTAAGACAGATGGCCTTTTATTTCAGGTTGTCCAGTAAGAACTAAAATGTTTGATGCACATGTACAAAAATATTCTATCTATAGCTCAAATCAAATTTATCAATATCCACTGAATAAAATGAACATACACTGTAATGATCATACATGTATCATGGGTTAAAAAACAAATATGCTACCGTTTAAAAAAAAAGTACTCCATCAAGGCATATTTACGCCCGCCAGATGTTTATTCATTATAAACAGATAAAAAGTGCATGACACAAAATAACTACAAATATATTTCAAAACATATTTTCATTTTATTACATATAGTTAGATAATTTCTATCATATGATATGAATTACTTATCATGGATTGTACAAAGAAATATCCCACAACTAAAGGAGTGACAAATTATTTCCACAATCTTCTTACATTATACTCATTAATTAATCTTTAAATGGACAGATGTAATTTAGCTCTTATCAAAATGATTTTTGAATGTCCAGCTTAATTTCGAAACACCACAGCTTACTCCCAAGGGGTGATAGAATCTTAATTGGACAGACAGATTAAACTGCTTGAAACACCATCAGCTTAGACCATCATTCCCATGAGACAATTCCTCTACCTGTTCTGTGATTGATTGTGTTTTACATCCTGTTGAGAATTTTTCACTCATGTTGGGATATCACCAGCCTTAGGTGAAGTACCACAAATTTAGACATGCACAGCGCTCAGGTCCGTAGCAGTGAGGATTCTTTAACATGCCAACACCTGACATAGGACCTGTTTTTAAGGTGACATCCAAAGATCCCGTGATTCTCATTTCTAAATGCCAACCATTTTGCAAAGGAACAATTACTACCAATGTTAAGGTCTTAAGTTTGATGAGGACATGGCACAAGCAAGGGTCAAACTCACAACCTCCCGGTTACAAAGCGACTGTTCTACCACTGAGCTACTACGACTGGTTCTGTGATGTACTTGTTAAGTCTGCAAATTTTGCAGTACAGAACTGCATACATTTATATCATCAATGTTAGAAACAAACTAAGTATTCATATTAATTATTACATAGCTATATTTTATGAAAAAATGTGTATTTCTTGATGTACTGATAATTGAATAGGGGTTCTGCATTATTCTCTCACATATGTAGGAATTACTTCCCTTAAAATATAGGTTTTTTTAAATTACATACCATTTTAAAAAGTTTCAATGACATGATTCTAAGCTACAATTTATATTTTTCTACAGATGCACAAATTGACAAAGTTTGTTAATTCTACAACTCATATCTATATTAGATATTAGCCAAAAGGGGGGGGTTATGCCATATATGGCCATATCATCTTAATTATAGGTCACATAGGTCACAGTGACCTTAATTTGGGGTGCAATACACCTTCTCCTTAAGATGCACTAACTGACCAAATTTGACAATCCTAGACCAAATAATTATCCAGTTACAAGTCGGACAGGTTTTTACCATATTTGGCCATATCATCTTAATCAAGGTCACAGTGACCAAATTTTAAAGAGCAACCCATCCTCTACCAAAGATGTATTAGCTGAAAAAGTCTGATGATGCTACGTCTCAGAGTGTTTAAGTTATGAGCAAAAAACAAAGCAGGACAGATGTCAGACACAATCACCATACCATAGTACGTCAAATCTTAAGATGGGCATATAAAAACTCATTCATGTATCTGGGTCAACATTTTCTCAAAATTCTCCTAGTATTCAGCTTTTCACAATTTAAAATATTATTAATTTGTGATTTACCAACATTTAATTCTTCAGCCATCTTGTGTGATGATAAACCTTTTCATACACCCATCGTCAGATGGGACGTATTACGTTATGGAGCTGTCCCTGTAATGTTTTCTAGACATTTTTCTGTAACCAATGCATGTACAGCATTGAATTTGGTCACAATTCCTCTTTCAAGAATTGTAAGAGTGAGTTTGCATTTCAGCTGGATTGGTGACCTTGACCTACTTTAGTCTAATACTTTTCCAGACTTTTTTCATTACAGATATTGTGGTTGTAGAGAAGACTTTGAAACTGATCAATTTTTGCCAGTTTTTGTCCCACCCCTAAGGCCTGGGAGGGGGGGCATGTAAGAGTCCTGAAATTTACAATATATGATATATGTCCCCCTTGTCCCAAATATGTTTCATACTAAACATGAAAAAAATTGGAATGGTAGTTATTAAGAACAAGTTAAAAAATGTTCAATTAGTAACGCACAACAAATGACGACTGACACAGATCGATTGTAATAGGTCACCTGAGTTTACTGAGTTCACTTTAACTAGGTCAACAAAGCCCAAATTCAAACTAAACCTGTAACTCATTAATATAAAATCATGCATAAATTTTCAAATCAATACCTTTAGGGATAGCCAAATCAAGAGGCCCACAGGCCTTATGACTCAAGTGCCAAATGATACCATGGGGCAATGCTTGAAATAAATCAAAAGTCGTAAAGAAAATGATTTTGGAAGTTAGAATTATAATGGATACTATATAAATATTGCTTGTAGCTGACAAGGGGGGCATATATCATATATTGAAAATTTTCACCCCAAGAAAACCACTGTCATCCAAGCCATAGCCAAGGTTGACAATGGCTTTTTGAGGGGTGAAAATTTTCAATGTTATCCTAAACTACATGCAACATTTGTTTTATTATACTCAATGTTACATAAGCAACAAAGCAGAAAGACTTACATCTACTGAATTTTGATCAATTACTGTCATGCAATGTTTTGTATAACAATGTAGGCGTTCACGTTTATTACAAACACTCAAACGGCATTGTCTAACAATCTATGGTGAACCATATGTGCATAAATTTGATGCATGTGATAATTTCCCCGTTGTCAAGTACTGTTTCCCGTTGCTAGATACTATTACCATGGAGTGTGTGGTTTCTGTTCTCAGAGGGTAACAATGTTTTACCAAATGTTTCTAGACCAATCAGATTCAAGTATTTTATATGAAAGTGTAATAAATATTTTTGAATTCTGGTACAAAGATATACATTTTATCAATGTTTGATGGAAATACAGAAATATTTTAAAATCATTCGCTAACTTAACTAGTTGTTACTCTAATCATTTTGCCCCCACCCTGGAACCAAAACCCCTATTTCTGGGATCATGAATTTTGGTACAGGGCTACCTGCTCATTCTAAATATCTTAGTATCAATAACATTAAAGAGGATGTCATTCAAATGTTTTACACATAAGCACTATGCCAAGTTAGGCCCACATAGGCCATTATATCGCTTGGGTTCAAATTTATTATTAAAGAGTAAAGGTATAGAACTCTGAGTACAAGATACCGAAGTTTGCTGATGAAAAATCAGTAAACTAAATAATATAAATTTCTATTCTGTATTCTAATACAATCTTGATCCCAAATTTCCGTATACTTCCCAAGATGTGCAGAAATGAATTCAGAAAAATGCCGATTATTTTTTGGTCAAGTTTTAGCTGGGCCCTGGTACAGTATGAATAAACGATGTTTGTGCATTGCAACAAGCAATTACATAGAATGTGCAACATTATATACAATTTTTAACTTGAATTTTTTACCTCAATTCATAAACTGAAGTCTATAATAGTTTCAAGTGACTGAAAAGTGTAAAACTGTCTGCACTTTCACACCCCACAGCCATTTTGTCCAATGCCACTAAATGCTCTAACTCAACCAAACAATAATAAACATTTCTGCATATTTGTGAAGTATACAGAATTTCTGGATCAACTTTGGTAGTAATGTAGATTGGATATACATGATCATATTAAAATACAGAGTAGAATTTAATACCATTTGGTTTACTGATTTTTCATCAGCATTGGGTACCCTATATTTAGAGTTCTATACCTTTACTCTTTAATAGTAAATTCAAACTCAAGCAATATAATGGCCTGTGGTTTGGCCTCACCCTGGAGTCAGAATTTCTACTTAATTTATAATTTTGGTAGAAGTATTCCTGCTATATATGACTATGCAATCACTTTTTCTTGTTGATATTGGTCGTAGAGACAAATTTGAAAATTGGTAAATTTTTGGCAGATTTTACCTCATCCCTAAGGCCCCAAAAGTGCAGGAGACCAAAATTTCCCGCCCCAAAGATGTTTTAATACCAAATTTTGAAAGAATTGGAATGGTAGATATCAAGAGTGACTCAGGTGACCTAAAATGCCATTCTTTGGTTTGCTAAAAGGAAATGAATGTTGCAAACATTTCAACAACAACAAAAATCTGCATAACCTAATGCAGGTTATGCATTTTTTCTGCAGTGTCTGCAACCTTCATCTATTGTTTAACAAAACAAAGAAAGCATTTTATTATCTAAATGAATTAAATTGTTAATTTCTTATTGGTGACAGCACTGTTAATCATATAAAATAATTTGTAAATAAGGAAGTTCAAAAACCTTTGCAAAGATCTGCACTGATGACTGGCCACGGGTCTTTGAAGATACTCGACCTAAAACTCTATAACGCGAGGCCAACAGCGTTTCCTTCTCTGGTACAAAGTGTCCATTAACATCAGTGAACCGCCCATACTCTGTCATTAAAATCAGTTAAAAAAATTAATAATTTTCCTCACACAAGAGGCCCATGGGCCACATCACTCACCTGAGCAACTTGGCCCTACTGTTGTTCAGCTGTTATGATTTTCAAAAGATTTTTTGTCAATCTTAAATCTCATGATATATATCAAAAGATCCTAACATAAATGAATATGGATTTATAAAACATGGGGATGCCTCAAACCAATATGACAAACATGACCTTGCTGTTCTTGGAGGTCAAGGTCATATAGATCATGGTATGATATGAAAGGTCTTGCCATAAGAAATTTATATACAAAGTATAAAAGTTCTACCTTAAATAGTTCAGGAGATATTGAATAGGTCAGGCTTTTAAAAGTTCATACTCCAAGGTCTATGTCACAATGTCAAACTCCATGGTATCACAAAGTCTTTCCATAAAAATATGACAGTCCTTTCTTAAATAGTTCAAAAGATATTAAACAGGTTACATTTTCTTAAAAGTAGGTCAAACTCCAAGGTTACAAGGTGAAAGACAATGGTATGAAATGAAAGAACTTACAATAAGAAATTAATATACAAAATTAAATCCAATTTATGAAAGTTCTACCTAATATAGTTCAATAGATACTGAATAGGTCAGTTAAAAAAAAAAAAAAAAAAAAAAAAAAAAAAACAAACAAAAAATTAGGCCAAACTTCAAGGTTACAAGGTCAAACACCATAATATCACAAGAAAGAATTCACTAGGTTAAAAACTGAGTAGATTAAAGGTTTGAAATATGAGTCAAACTCTAAGGTCAAGGTAACAAGGTTAAAAACTTTGGCACCAAGAAAAGATTATGTCACAAGGAATGCAAATATGAAAGCCCTATCACTTACCACTCAAATGTTAAAAATAAAGTTAAAGTTTCAGGTACACAAGACAATATACTCATATGCCCTACACTATAGTCAAGAGGCCATTAAAAACAAACTTGAATCCACACAACTTGTGGGAACATTTGGATTTGATTTAGTGTAGCCCTGCTACTTTAAAAAAAATTGTTTTAATTAATTTCCTGTATATTCCCCCAAAAATTGGACCTCCTATTGTCACACCATCCTAACCCCCACTCCCAGACACCGTGAGTTGAACAAATTTGAATCTACTCTGTCAGGAAGCTTTCCTGTAAATTTCCAATTTTCTGGTCCAGTTGTTCTTGAGAAGATTTTTAACTTTGGTCCACTATCGTGGCTCCATCCTACCCCCAGGGGTAATTATTTGAATAAACTTGAATCTATTCTATATCAAGCTTTCATACTAATTTCCACTTTTCTGGCCCAGTGATTCTTTAGAAGATTTTTCCTATATACCAGTATATAAAAAATTGATTCCCTATTGTGACCCCACCCTACAATGATTTGAACTTAAATCTACTCTATGTCAGGAAGCTTTCAGGTATATCTCAACTTTTCTGGCCCAGTGATTCTTGAGGAGAATATTTTTAAAGATTTTCACTATGTATCTGCATGCAAAATTTTGATCCCCTTTTGTGGTCCCACCCTAAGCCTGGGGGCAATGATTTTAATACATTTGAATCTACACTATATCAGAAAGCCTTCAGGTATATTTAGCTTTTCTGGCCCAGTGGTTCTTGAGAAGATTTTTAAAGATTATCCCTATATATTTGCATGCAAACTTTGAAACCCTACTGTGACCCTACCCTACCCCTGGGGCCATGATTTTAACAAACTTTAATCTGCACTATGTCAGGAAGCTGTCATGGAAATTTGAACTTTTCTGTCCCAGTGGTTCATCATAAGAATTTTAAATGACTCCACCTTATTTTTCAATTTTCATGATTATCTCCCCTTTGAATGGGGAATGAGCCTTCATTTGAACAAACTTAAATCCCCTTCACCTATGAATGATTTGTATGTGCGATTGAAATTGTTCAAGCGGTTCTGGAGACAAAGATGAAAATGTGAAAATTTACAGACAGATGGTGATCAGAATTGTTCACTTGAACTTTCAGCTCAAGTGAGCTCAAAATTGATGGATCCTCCCCAAACTGCATCTAACCAATGAACAAGTTCATATGACAACTTACTTACAAATGATCAACAACTGTTGAAATATTGTTTTCACATGCACACAAACACACACACACACACACACATATATATATATATATATATATATTTGAGTGACCTTGACCTTTACAAAGGTCATGTCAATTTTTCTCTATGCCTGTGAGTCGTGGACACTGAACGCTGATACTGAAAGAAGAATCAGAGCCATGGAAATGAGGTGCTACAGAAGACTACTTGGTATCTCATATAAAGATCATATCACAAATGAGGAAGTGAGACGAAGAATTGTAAATGCCATTGGACCACATGGTGACCTTCTGACCATCGTTCGACAACGGAAACTGAAATGGTATGGGCACACTACTCACTCATCTGGCCTTGCCAAGACCATCATGCAGGGTACCGTAAATGGAGGCAGAAGGAGAGGGAGGCAGAAGAAACGCTGGGAAGACAACATCAGAGAATGGACAGGACTTGAGCTGAGAAACACCTTATGGAAAGCTGAAGATAGAGAGGAATGGAAAGCTGTGGTTAGGAGATCCACTGCTGCACCCCGACGGATCACAAATCTAAGGGATAGGTGAAGGTGAAGACCTTTACAAATGACCTTAAGTGACATTTGTCTAAAAGTCATTTGCCTATTACTTACTTTTTGTGACATATAATTAATACCTGTTCAAAACTGTTGAAATAAGGAACTTTTTCCTTGTACAAGGTACATATGCTCTGAGTGACCTTGGTCGCTCCAAAATGACCTTCAGAGACCTTGATCCAGAAGATCAGTAACTGTTGAAATATTGTTTAAATGAAAGTCTTTTTTATAAAAAAGGTATATGTTCTGAGTGTCCTTCACCTTTCTAAAATGACCTTGAGTGACCTTTGTCTGAAAACCATTCGCCTGTTACTTATTTGTGTGGCATACAATCAATACCTGTTCGAAAACTTGAAATAAGGTACTTTATTACTTCTATAAGGTATGTTTTGAGTAACCTTGACCTTTTCAAATGACCTTGAGACCTTGGTCCACATGCCCTTGTCTCAAGGAACATTTGTGATTATATCAATTTCTGATGAAAGATTCAGCAGAGATGAGTTTGGATGAATGGTTGGATGAAAGGATGGACAGACAGACATGACATTGACAATATGCTCCCTCAGAATTTTTTGTAGAGTATAAAAATAACTATTAATTATTCAGTAATACACAAAATTACATCAGAAATGTTTCTAGAATTTAATTTTCTCACGCTTAAATAAATTGGAATACAAATTTTCACACAAAAAAGGAACTAAAACATAATTTGAATGTTAATTAAATTACACAAACATTTTAAAATATATATTTGGAGGGTGACTTCATAAGTTATCAAATGTTGCACTAAATAGATATCTGTGGAAAAATGCTGGTAAGATACAAACAAATACTTACCATCACGGAAATTATTTTTATCTTAATAAGGAAACAACCTTGAACTGTCATGAGATTTTGTAGTTTAAAAACAAAATAAAAGCAATGTCACACCCTAATACCACAAGTAGACTCAGAGTGTAAAGTTCAGGAAACTCTACAATTAATTCAAATGACTAGGCATAATAGCTTATAATAGAAATGAGAACAAATACGGTCATCAAAGTATAGAGATACATTACCAAAGCAAGCATACGTAGATGTAAATTATTATTCAGGCTCCAAACAGTTTTCTTTTTAAATTGACTAACCTTTAACTAACAAATCTCAAGCAGATAATTTTCACTATGAAACTACACATTTCATAAATTCCAGGGAATTTTTTAGAGTCTGTAGAGGGCTGAAATTCAGCCCCATTCCCAATGCTGAAAAACATGTTTTTCTCAAAATGATAACTAAAACTTCCCCAAAGGATGATAAAAGTGAAAAAAAAATCAATCCTTTTTTGATTTTTGAACTCATCATTGGGCACTTCAGGTATTTACCCTTGTTCATAGCTTTAATACATTTAAGCTCGAGATCGATATTCTATAAATCTGTTAATGTGACAAAAAGACACCATCGCCTTACAGTTTGATTAGAAGATAGCAAAAACAAGCAGACTACATTTTTATATTTCAAAACTGAAGATAGATCTTCAAGTGAAGAACCCATGTTCTCTGACCACCCTGACAATAGAACAGGTAGAAAAATCAACAAGAGACTGGGTCTGAAATGAACAAGGTCATGACAGTGACCAGTCTTTTCATGGAAACTCCAAGCGATTTTTTTCAATTTCAGTAACTGATAAAGAAAATGAAAATATTCAAAATCTCGGTGATTTATTTCTGATCATTCAGTCACCTTTTACAATGAAAACTGGCTCTAATTTTCTTTGATAAAATCTAACTGCCTGGGTCAAATCTTCGTTTTCTTTTACACCAAAAACAAGAAACTGGAGTCTGCTTAATCAGTAGATAAAATCAGTTAGTCTCACTTTTTAGAATTTTTAATAGGCATTTTCTCAATTTCCATCAAATATTGCTATTTTTCTAAATATAAATGACCCTGACCCTTGAAATCAAAGTTTATAAAAATCTCTGTCCTTAAAACATAGTTCTGATATCCATCTTGCAAATCATGATGTCTTTAACAAAGAAGCCCATAAGCCTTATTGGCCATCTGCGAAGTGTCCCTAGCCCCAAGGCCCGTGAAATTTATAATTTTCCTGTTCTGCATATCTTAGTATATTCTAATATTCAGCAGCAGTATAAAACAAGATGTTTTTTTTTTTAAATAAGACAAAGACCCTCAACAGTATCCATCCTTTTTGAAAGACTTTACCTAGTGCAATATATACTACTGGTACTTTAACATTATATGTGACTATTCTGGACCTGCCCTAGAGTCAGAATCCTACGCAGAGTTCGAAATTACCTCATGTACATAACTCTGAAAACTCTGCACAAACTAGTGAAAAAAAGCTACACGACCTTATATCCTGTAGATTAGGGATAATTTAGAAAATCTACCAGACAAGTTAAAAATCTTCCGGACAGAATTTAAAATCCTGAGATTTGTTTCAACTTTTATTTTCAAGCCTTGACTGTGACGGTTAGAAACATGATCTCATTTTGAAAAGCTTTCTATTTGTTGACTACACTTGATTAAATTTTCTTATGGACTTTGTGGTTTTTTCATCCTTTTTGGCTGATATGTGCTTGTGGATGTAATCGTTATATCCTGGAACACCACCACTACCCCAAGTTTACGACAAAAAAAAATAATAAAAATTATAGAACAAATGTAAGCATTTTCGTCTAATTATTTACCTGCTTTACCATGCAAATGCACCAATAATTATAAAATTTGCCATTTTTAGCACCTTTGATACATCTTCAATAGACAATGCGTTTGGTAAGGCTGTCACGTGTACACGTGTAACCGGTAACGTTTCATGTTTGGGCTGTAAACGTTTACAAAATCCCTAAACGTTTAAACGATGTCTTATATATGTGGCACAAATCTTGCAGGGTTCAAATTACAATCTAAATTATTTGAATAATTATTTCAAGTGAATAAAATTACCCCTTCCACTTCAGATGAAGAGATCGAATTATATCTATCTGAAAAAAATGCGCTGACAAATACCAACCCATTCACTTGGTGGAAAACCAGTCGTATTAATTTTCCAAAATTAGCAAGTCTCGCAAAGGATTTGCTATGCACACCGGCAACGTCCGTTGCCTCTGAGCGCGTCTTTTCCACAGCGGGTGGAACTGTTACAAAACTGCGCTCCTCCCTTGACGCTGAGAACCTGGACAAACTGATCTTTTTGAACAAAAGATTAAAACATAAAGTGAATTGCGCTGCACCGGCTGCACGTGAAGTCCATGTTAAAAACCGAACCGACGGAAGAAGCCGCGGCACCAGCTCTGCCCTCTCTGGAAAATCTAATGTGAAATCACTGAAATGAAAATTTGAAAAATGAAGTTTATTGTGAATTTGTGATCTGTATTGTGCAAATGTTGTACAGTGTGAATAAAATTGAATTCAATTTAAATGCTATCCGGATATTTATGTTCGTGTATTTTATTCTGTCTTATATTTATACTCCGGAACGTCCGGTGACAATCTCTGCATCGTCCATAGAACGATGAAAACTGAAACACAAACATAATGGTCATTAATGGGTCTTAAAATTCTGTGCGTATTTTATTTTATTAAATTATACAACACTTCGTTTAAACGGTAACGTTTCGTTTACAATGCTTCGTTTAAACGTTTACAAAATTTTGTAAACGTGACAGCCTTAGCGTTTGGAAACTTCAAAAATGAAAGTAGATACCCCTCCATACACAACAGATAAAGACTGAGTACCGTTTGATGTAGTTGTTTACTCATTCAACCATACAATAAATTTTCTTCATGCTACACTACATAAAACTGGCCAACATTTATTTACTACATCGATTTTTCATAAAACTGTCAAAAATCAGAGCTATCACCATGGAAGCGATTGGTCATATCTATTCTATAAATACTTTTTGTAAACTAAGAGGGATGCCATCATGTTGACAAGTACCTGTGTTTACGCTTTCAACTTTCTTTTTTTCATCTGAGCCATGATTGTTCAACTATTTGACAGACCACATTATCAAAAGTAGAAAACATGCGTAATATTGAAATTACATGCATCCCATGAAGATGGCTTATGATTTCTAAGAAAACATGTTTGTGGTATAAAGCAAGTTATCTTTTTCAGACTAAGTAATTGAAAGTCAATAAACAATGCAAATATAATCATTTTTTATTATAGTCCGCAAATATATAGCAAAGAGTTTGTCAGATGTGGTTCTATGTTTTCCTGGACAAATTGATAAAAATTTCTTGTAGTCTGCCGTCTTTCACCAACTCTGTTTTGAATTGGTTAAGATTTTAGCATATTTGCCATAGTTCCTTAGATATTTGAAATTATGATCAAATACCTGCATTTGCATGACAACGATACGCTGACCTTCCAGTTATAAAAAGGAGGAGGTTATAAAAAGGATTATGTGAATCTCTCGGAGATTGTTATATGCTTTGGAAGAAAACAAGGGTTGCCTTCTTCTACTGTAGGTGTCAGAAACTAAATTGTCTGCAACTATGAGTTGTTTGAAGAGATTAAATACCATTGAATGTAAATAAATCTATGTTTTCATTTTATATGATATAGTGGATGAATTAGTGAAATGCTTTGTCGATAGTGAACATTAATAGTCACTAGTTTGTACACACTAGTGCTTAAAAAAGTTAATTTTGAGTCCTGCTAGGGCTGTGAAATTCTCAAGTTTGGTACATCCCTTTCTCTTTCGCATTACATCAGCAATATTACAGATATCTTTCTATAAGAGGGGCCTTCGTGGCCGAGTGGTTAGAGCATCGCGCTCAAAATCACATGGCCTCTCACCTCTAGTCGGCGCGGGTTCAATTCTTGCTTGCACCGATATATGTGAGAAAGTTTACTTTTGGAAGGTCAGTGGTCTCTTCCCGGGTACATTGTATCTGGGTTCTCTCTTCCACCAATAAAAAACTGAATGCCACCAGATAACTGAAAAATTGTTGAGTGTGGCAGAAAACAATAAACAATCAATCAACAATCAATTAATCAAATGATCACTATAATAATTTTACCCCTAGGATCATGAAATTTACAATTATAGTAAATAGCTACCTTTTTTTAATTGTCCATTTAGTTTCAATTTAGAATCAATGGCATTAAAGATGTTATTTAATGTTTTACTCATAAAAACTATATTCAAAATTTGGCCCCACCATCGAGTCTAAACCTTTACCCCGGGAGTCATGAAATTTACAATTTTGGTAAAGGCCTTCCTACTTTAGATGACAATGTATTTAGTTTTTCTTACAGATGTGCAGTTGTGAGAAGATTTTTTAAAATTGGTCAATGTTTAGCAGTTTTTTCCCTGCTCCTGGGATTTCCCTTGTCCAAGAGATGTTTCATACTAAATTTGAAAAGAATTGGAATGGTAATTATCAAAAAGAATTATAAAGGTTAATTATTAAGGGACAGTACATAATGATGGTTGTAGATCAATTTCTGCACATTTTTATCTTCAATAGATTTGTACTTTATCATTTCATTCTTTTATTGGCTTTGTCATACATAAGCACTCTCAAGCCCAGTATTTATAGTGAAATAGTTGTTTGATTAATTAATGCTAATGCAATGTCCATTATAAGCTTATACAAGTATTATCTTGTCTTTGGTTTTCCTACCCATCATGCCCTCATTTAAAGAATATTTATTTTACAAGTTAATTAAAACAAGTAACTAATGTATCAATCATCTTATTATTATCTTTTTCATATTTCAAATTAGTTAAAATATTTATGTTTGAAGGAGTGGAACAAAGAAGAAAATAAGTCACCAAAATGACTCAGGTGACCTAAAAATTTTTCTAGTGAAGTAAATGTAAAGGAAAAGTCATCAATTTCCGACAGTCACTGCACTGAATTGGATGGGTCCATGACAATGCAATTTTTGGCATGAATTTTCAGAGAGATTGAAAAATTTTTACGAGAGAAATTATAAAAGAATATTTTTTTTCACTTCCTTTATCAAAATGGGACATAACTTTATGAATATAACTACTATATATATGCATGTGAAGAATTTGACAAGTAATCGATACTGTACCATAAAGAGGAAGGACTGAGGCATCATGGGAGTTTATCTTGGTGAATAGTTTCTTCAGTCCCCCTGTCACATAAGCAGAGAAATGAATCTGGGGTGGATTCTGATGCACCAGCTTGTCACGCTGTCTGAAATGAGGTATGCAATATTAGAACTCCATTTAATACCTCAATATACATGATATCACTTATAGCATGCTTTTTAACTTCCTAGAGTATAGCTGTCCAACCCCCCCCCCTCCCCCACCACCTTCCACATACCATGCAGGCTAATATGGTCACTAAGTCAGACTTCATTAACCAAACATAAAATGTTAATATCATTTTACTTCAATTTATTTTTTGTGAAAATTTCCTATTAACAACCAAATTGGCACCATTTTTTGTATTGTATTCTGTATAATAAAATATTACAGTTACAATATAAATCATGCTCTTGAAGTAGATTTGTGTATGTGAAAAGAAAATGATACAAAATTGAAGGGGAAAAAAGTGAACTTATTTATCACGATTTCAAAAACTCGGAGAAAATTTATGACATCATATCCAAGAACTACCCATATGTTTCTGAACAGAATATATATACATGGTAACAATATGAAAATTGCACCCACACACACCCTTCATCAACATGAAATAAATATTGTTTTAAAATTTTAAAGTCATTTTAGAAGCCCAAATCAAACATAATACTTTGGCTTCAATCCACCCCAGTTCAGAGTATACAAGCTTTTATCTAGTATATATAAATTTAAAAAATTGCATCAGTATTGTAGATAAACACTAATAGAGTGTATAGTTCATCACAGATAATTGATTATAATATACAAATGATTGTGTTACACAAGTGCAACAGAAAAGGAGAAAATGCAACGAATCAGACCAGGATTCAAACCCGGACCCCCTGAATCTCTAGTCATATGCTCTACTAACTGAACTGTCTGGCCACTAGTGGCTGAACTCAGCTGACCTCTACATATTAAAGTAATGGGACTTCACAATATGTTAGTAGTAGTGTCCATATCAGCTTGATATTCCTTTGATGGCTTAAATAAACAATCAACAGGGGCCATTTAACGTTATGGAGTCTCTCCTTTCCTATCCTACATTTGGTACCACTGATCAACCCTTAGCGAAGATGACAAACCAGACCTTGCACGTTGTATCTGTATTGGTACTGGAAGTAACTCAAACTTGAGCAATATAAACTGCCAGGAGCAAAAGAATCTGGATTGTATGTCTTCGAGGGCAAAGACAATCGAAGGTAGAAGTTTTAAGTGATATATGGGCCGTGGATATTGGCCTTGATAGCTCAGTGGTTGGGGCACCTGACAAGTAATACAGGGGTCCCAGGCTGCAGATCAGGTTCAATTTCAATTTCCGGTCAAATCCAAGATTTTCTCCTTTTCTATACTACAGTATCTTTAATAAACCCTTGCATTAAGTGTCTATTACATATTCATTTGAAATGCATCGCATCCTCTGAGTTCTTATTTCATTTGTCTTATCACTATCAGACTAGGCAAGCTTAACAGTTAAAAGAAAAAATCGAGGAAATTCGAAAGGCGTGCTATTTCACTTTCAGTGAACAGTCAAAGTTTAGCGAACCGTATATTCTTGTCCTGAAATCTTGAACTCATGTCAAATGAACTTCTGTTAAGTCATCGCTCCTTAAATTTATCCAGCAGAAGGATCAAACTCAAATTTCAATCGTAATACTCGATATTGTTCACGATGTTGGTAAATTTAATGAACCCGCCATAGCACAACGTAATCCCGTAAATTCGCGCCAATGGCGAGAATGACCAAACGGGAAAAGACCCGCCCCTTTCTTGTCCATCACCGACTTCCTCTTCCCACAACGGACAAGGTATAACGATGGTTAGATTTTATTGGCTGTCAGAATTATCAGAACCGTTGGGAAAATGGGCGGTAACTTTTGCTACGCTAAGGACAGGTCGAGACTTGTCGTATGTTTCGATTGGATGTTTCCATAATAGGAGCATGACGCAATGGTGTTTTCAAACAAATCAAGCATGCGTATATCACAGTTCACGTGTGCAAATTACTATTACTATATGATATTTTTGCGGGAAACATTCACAACTGTACTTCTGAGATCTAGGTAAGTATTGCATTCCGTCATGACCGTGTTTTTAGGGTTAATATTTCGACTCGTTGACAGGTTAAGTGATATATTACGTGGATTTATTTAATTAATCTCAAATAAAAAAAAATAATGATAACATTCTTTTTATAAATATGACTTCACATTTATTATTCATGCATGTGAAAATTTTCAGTATGGAGAGATATACTTATGTGTTCTGGACGGATTTGACAGTGAAAATTTTAAAGGTTTATTACAGTGAAAGTGTTGAACTCTTTTGAATCTGCATTTTCCTTATTGTAAATATTCTGGCAAGTTTCCAGCTTTGTGTTGAATTAATTCGTGAACATCCATTATTGAAACACTTCCTCAAAGCACATTCGACAGTATATTAAGTTGTCATTATAACATGTTTAAAGTTCTGATAATACATTTATTTCTGCAGAATCCTGATGTAGTTCAATATGCAACAGTCTTCTAAAGGAGATTCTAAAGAAAACGTGGAAAGTCCCTCAGCTTTTTCAGTGTGTTCCAAGGACGGAAAAGTTAAAAAGCTTAATTCCGGAAAGCGTGATAGTGGATATGACTCTCCTGCAACGTACGGGAACCAACTCATGTTTAATTTTGATGATATTCCCTCAAGAACATCAGATGAGCATCCTCTTCAGGAAAGTTTTGAGAGTTCCGGTGCATTTGATTTAGAGGACCAAGTATCGGGCGGCGATACCAGTGATCAAGAAGTAGAAATGGTCTTATCGAACCCGAACTCCCCGGGAATCGGACCTTCAATCCCATTGCCTACACGCCCCTCAGCACCCTTTCCTAGTGCAAATGACAGTGAGATGGAATTTGATTTGATTCAAGGGATAAATAATGACCCAGAAGCACGGCCTTGTATATCTTCTCCATCTATGCACAGAAGCGTTTCTTTCCACAGGAACCGTTCAAGGAGACAGGGCTGCTATTTCCGACCAATAGTAAATCGGTCTGTGGGGACACAAACACCCAATCCCACTTGCCAAATTGTTCATGATGTCATAGATCGTTTTCATCCTTATGGACATATACGAGGTGAGTTATACTGTTACACAATTTGTAGTGGGACCGGGAATAAGGTGTTAAGTATTGGAGACAATTTTTTCGAAATACTTTGAAATTAGCTAATCGTCACGTGGTGAATTCAGAGAGAGAGAGAGAGAGAGAGAGAGAGGTCACTGATTAGAATTTGAGTGTCGGTATAGATACTAGCTGCAGTACTAGTTCTGACCTGACTTGCAGCCAAAATCGTGAATCATGTGATTGCCATTGCGGAAATATGCTGCGGAAACTGCATACATTTGTCAAGTGGTGAACTCCCTTGTTCCTCATGTGTCACTGTACAGATCAAAGACCGCAAAACCGCAGGGTGACTTAGATACTAATAATAAGTACTACATATTGACTGGTTTTAGACATATACTTTAAGAGACGAAATCGTCACCAAAACAAGTCAACTTGACAGGAGGTTGACAATTCGCGCACATCAATCACAGATGTTCCGATATACATCCGCTTTCATATAAAATAAATACATGCGAAATAAACACCACAAACGAAAGATTAGATTATATTCTTAGATTATATTCTTATCTTCAATCAGTTTCAAAGTTCGCGATGCAAAGTAAACTTCGTTACAGTAACACGTGCTCACCTGGGGGGCTTGCCTCCACGTGGGCTTTACCCGTGCACACCAGCCAGGTATAGTAATTACATCAGCATTATTTATAGACAACTGGACTTCTTGTGATCGATCATCGTGACTTACTATATCATTCCATTTAAATGCTGTCTGCTGTGATTTACCTCAATACACTACTGATAAGCAATAAATATTATTTTTATCACTATTGTTATTTCTTGATATTGTCGTATGACGTTCGGATATAGACGGTACATTTGATCATAGTGATCAGAACTTGCAATACACGATAAGTACTTCACAGATATGGTTTACCGCATTCGTGCCCGACATTCTGCCTGTTTTTCACAAACACCCTAATTAGCATAACAACCAGAAATTGATGCATGCAGCAAGCACTGGATTGAAATATCTGAAATGTTATGATCTTGTTATTGAAATGATTACAGATTCCCTGGCGCGAACTCGACATAATTCAGCAGGGGACCACAATCCGTCCACTTCTAGTCCGCTTCCTGACATCATTCCAGCATCAAGAGACCGTTCAGTGTCCCTCCCCGATGTCCCGTCTCTCCGCCAACAGCAGGAGCAGGCTGTGGGGCGGGAATTACGCCGGATCAGTGATGAGTTCCATTACACCTTCATCACACCCCCACGCGTGAGTATGAATTTCAAGACATTATAAACAACACCTTTATATACAACACTTAGTCACACTTCCACGTTTGAGTAACAATTTCAAAAATTGTCTGTTTGGTTGATTTTTAATACGCACTTGCCCATCTATGTCGTGTTATTCTGATTTACCTGTATACTTTTACCACCGTTTAATAGGTGTGCAGCACTCGATGTACTCATTATGTCATGCATCATATGGCGCCTGTATTATATGTGTTATATATGTGGAAAATGAATTTATTTACTGAAAACAATCTCGAGTTCACTAGGTGCGTTTGCGTACGATGCAACAACTGTTCACAGTTGCGTTGAAATGTAGTATATGTTTTTTTCACAACTTGACTATTTAAATGTCAAAACACACGTCCTGGTCGTTTGTCAATTATAATAAACATCGAAATATCCTGTTTAAAAGTACATAAAATGTGTATCACGATAAGGCAGATGCCCGCGTGTCAAACCCCGAAGTTTACGCAACGACGATATGTGGAGATAAATTTTTATGCTATCATATCCGTAGTAACCTTGAGCTGGAAACCCCGTAACATATGCAGGCAGAAAAAATCTAATATACGCACACAACGCTGGCGTTATCAAAATTTAACGGTTTTTATCAAGTTGTTGCAAACTTGATTTACAGAAGAACAAAATCAATGAAAACACAGAATTGCAGTACAGTGTAACAGTATTTCAGCATTTGTAGTCTTTTGTTTGTTTTGATTTAGAGGACCAGTATATTTGGCGGTCCACAGTCGTTCCCGGGCTCTGTCCGCTTCAATATGGCCAGCATCTGGGACGGTTTACGGAACCTAATTTCCAGCCCGGTAACCATTCATCATGACGCAGACGCCGCCGAAGACGACCAGAACGATGATGATGTGTTTCCCGCCAAATTTTGACGGCCGTACGATTTCTATGAAAGTTTGACATTGGAAGTGTTTTGACGACGTCCAAGCCTCGTTTTAGTCACAGGGGATTAACTGTGACTTCAAAAATGGAAACTACAATATTCTGCTTCTAAAGGGTGCTTTTTGTTCAAAATTATGCAATGGATTCTCATTTTGACAGTTGGTGTTTAAAACGTCAAGACAATACGGTGGATAGCTGTAATTTTACTGTTGTTTGCTCATTATAACGGCCTTGCCGGTTTTTTTTGGTTTTTTTTGGGTTTTTTTCTGGATCTCATTTTCTTTTTACAAACTATTTAATGTGTATCCCTTTTTTCTCTCCTTAGTTGTAGTACTGACACATGAGACTATACAGTATTTTTAGTGCGTGTCTCTCATTCCGACATAATATTTAATCAAAGTTTAGGTGCAAACTCATCGACGTATAGCATTGAAAACTCAATCGGTGTACTCCAGGAGTACTTCAGTGTGCCGCGCGCTCTGAGCGTTTTGTTTGTTTTTCTTTTTCAAGGTGTTGCAAATTCGGCGTTGTGTTCTACTTTTCTAAACATCAAAACAGATTATTCAAAAATGTGTTCAGGTAGTTTGTTGGTTTTTTTTTTTTGTTTTTTTTTGTAATGTAGAAAATTAAATATGGAGTGTTCATTGTCGTCTAGAATGACGCAGATAGAAGTTAAGAGATGGAGATTGATTATATATAACTTCAGTCCCCACCCAGTCATATATTTTTAGTTCAAAACTTCTTCATAAGAGTGGTTTTTATAATTATATCCTTCTGTTATCACTGCAATAAAATGCATCAATACATTGATTTTTTTTAAAAAGTGGAATAGGGAGAATGTACGTATATTCAGATAATGATTAGATACTACAGGAATTTATTGATTTGACATAGTCATAGCGAAACGATAGTGAGATGTTGCCATGCATCCATTGCGAGTCAACGGGAAACGCCCCGACTAATTAGATCACGCAACCAGCGAGATTCAGAGATTTAGCCGAGTAGTGTCTGTGTCTATGAGGCTGGTAGAAATGATACGTACTGTACACTGCTACAGATTTTCTGATGTCAAAATTTAGCACACAACGAATTGTCATCCTTTTCATTTAGGCACATATACAATGAAGTGTTCACCTCGTTAAAAGGTTAATCATATGATGTCTTTTAGTTTTTAAATAGCTGCAACATTTGTAATCCGGAAGGGGTTATTTTTGCAGGATGACATTTGAGGATTGCTATTTCAGTCTGTTTCAAACTACTTCCCCTCTTATGTGAATCACTCTACTTTACTGCAACAATTATAGCGATTTCGTTGCAGTTTTTGTTTGTATATATTCTAAGTATAACGATTACGTGGTGTGTTTTTTTTTCCCTAAATTTTGTCTCATTTATTTTATATGGCTTGCAGATTATCGATTGCCATAGAAAACGAAGGTAATGTTTAAATACTGTACATATATGTTGCTGTAAATAGTTTATTTTGCTTGAAATGTTTTAAACATTTCCTTGCTAAGTTTTCCATGATCTCAATACCCGCCCCCCCCCCCCCCCCCCCGCCACAGGTCATCGGACTGAACGTATCCCTAACCAGCAATGTGCCTATCTAACGTGCCAACGATGTAGTGTATTCACGTCAAAATCAGATATACACCTTCATAGTAGATACTCTCGTTTCTTTTCTGCGCAATTTTCTTTTTCTTTCGATCAACCCTTTTACATAACACACGTGTATTTTTCCTTCATGGTTCCATAATGCATTTTCACATTAAAAATTATTTTTGTTTACCACTTTTTATTCTGCAGAAACTCTCAGGAACATACACTTATACATATTGTTTTTAAAAAAAGAAATATTGTGCATAGTTATATATGTACGTTTATTCAAATGTATAACATCAGGTTTTTTTTGGCCAAGTCCACAATTAATCGCACAATGTATATACAAAGGTTCCTAATAGAAGCTGCAAGGAAGTTGGGCAATGTGTTGTTCTTTTGTCACGAAAGCCTCTGGATGATTTTTTTTTTTTTGATGGGCATTTTGAGTTTATTGCGATAGTGCTTGTATACAGTATATAAAGACCTGTATAGATTCGGGTACAAAGAGTGATATTACGGGGTACAATTTTCTATTTTTATTTTTCTATTTAAAAAGAAATGAATAGACATATGATGTTATACACGGTAAAATTGCAGATGAAAGACTCCAGGAAAAAAAATCAAAAATAAAGTTGACAAAACAGTTCTAATTTGGTTGTTGTTGTTTGGTGGTGGTGGTGTGTATGTGTGTGATGAAGTCCAGGAACAACTTATTAGATAATGAAATGGTATGCGAGATTGAAATCTTCAACGTAAATGCACTATCATATTATCAGAAACTGATAACTATATTTCAGTCGAGAAGATACACTGGTATCGAAGCATTTGCAACATAAAATGTGATTGGAATCTAACAGACAAAACCTCCATTAAAGATTTCAACCATGCAATTTTTCATACTTTAAAGTATATCTTATTAAAGGGCAGTTGACAACGTAATATTGGTAACCTGTTTCTATCGTATTTCCACAACAGAAATCCTAGGTGAGGAATCCCCATGTCGTTCTTTAGCACGCGTGTTGCACCAGAAAGTGTGCATGATTTTACATTTAAAGGGTCCGCTTGTTTTAATCAAATTTAAGAGCGCAGCTGGACAAAAAGTGAGGGACTTTAAAATGTCGAGAAAAAAATCATTCCTTCCTGGATTTTGGATGTTCGCCAACGAAGCACAACTATGTGTGGAGAATTATTTATAGTAACTTACGCATGTCTCTTAAAACGACTTGAAATATATCACAAAAGGACCTCGTTTTCTAAAGTGTCTAGACTACGTGAAGTTATACGTCTACCGTGAACTTCATAATGAAATATCCGATTGCCCTCCTTGCCACGGGTCAAATCTATTGTGTATACTGCCGAAATGAAACCACAACAGCAGGCCCCCGAAGTTTTAATGCTTTGTAATTTTGTTTGATTTCTTGTACACTTATCGTGGTAACTAATTCAATGTCTCATCAAGTTCAATCGCTTTTGTGCACTTTGTAATTAGGGATGAAAGCCCTCCGTAAAGATTCAAATCGTATTTGTATATTACAGAAAAAGAAAAACCACAATCGGACAATTAATGTGAATCACGGAAGTGTGTGTGCTTGTATTTTTTTTTTTAACGATTAGAACATATAACATTTAATTTTATTTTTTTTTTATATATTTATTAATTTTCTTACTGTGTTAATTCTTAATCATTATTAAACAATTTTTTAATAATAATAAAAGGCTAAAATAAACTGAAGAATTCCTCGGGGAAGATGATTTACAGGCGTGGCACGTAAATGAACCCTCCCTGCTTCCACCCTAGCGCCGGAACCCTTGTGAAACGTAAATAAATATTTACATAAAATAGAACTCAAACGAGCACAGTGCTTTCAACTGTCACCGTTTTATTTCGTCATGCAAAGATAAATTCAGACTTGACACCTCTTATTATAATTTATTTAAATTTGTATCCCAAAAACAAAATAAACGAAAAAAAGATAGATTTGAAATGCGACGTGTTGTGTACTTTCTGCGTAAAGTAGTTTACCTGTTTGTAAACATGAAAATTTATTCAGTAATTCTTTAACGCTTTCGCATTTATCAAATTCATCATCAACCGGAGATCAATATAATTAATTATCTTTATTTGTTAATCTCTCTTAATCACAGCACGGCTACTGGACAACAAGAGCCGATTGCAAGCAGGAAGATGATGTTTTCATGTCGTGTAGGACCTCATTAGTTACCTGTGTCATTTCTATTCTTGGCAAACAATTGCAGCCCTTGTCCGCTTTACACCTGTAAAAAAAGTTAGACACCTTCCAAACACACAGCTATAAACATTACACCCGAGCACTTTTGTAACTGATACCATTGTACGACAGGTATATCTACATGAAGATTGTATCTAATTTTAAAATCAAAACGACATGTAGAGTACACGAAAATAATACGTGTACTGACGTTATAACGGTGTCTTGCACATTTATTTAACTAGACGAAGAGGGCAAATTCGGCTGGTAAAGAAGCAGTCGAATTCGATCGCTATAGATCATTTTTCTTTATATATATATATATACCCCGGCGAAATAAATTTGACGTAAACAAGTCAGATATCTAGCAATTTGATCTATAACACAGTGGTGAGACATCAAACAAAATACTGAAATTTACAAGATGAAATATATAGAGCTATTAGAGAGCCTTGTAAATGCATCAAATAATAGCGATCCCTGATATATGGCGCCAAAATTAACGGTTAACAGACGATAGTTACAAAAAATATATTGGTTCTCGCTTAAAGGTCATGGGGCTTTCATATGAAATTTCTTCAATCTGTAAATTGTTTTGGTGACCTCGCATTCGGCCTTCGTGTTCAAATCATGCTACAAACGTAAATCTTTTCATTAATGATGCTTTATAATCTAAAAAGCGTGGTGACTCGCGTAGACCACAATAAATGAAATAAAATCCTTGATTGATTGATTGTTGTTGTTTTCCGCCACACTCAACAATTTTTTAGTTATCTGGTGGCGTCCACTTTTTATTGGTGGAGGATCCAGATAGAAGAGACCACCGACCTTCCGAAAGTAAACTGGCAAACTTTCTCACATATGTCGGCGCGAACGAGAATCGAACCCGCAGCGACTAGAGGTGTGAGGCCTTGTGATTTTGAGCCGATACTCGGTCACGAAGGCCCCCATATAAAATCCTTGAATTGTTGAAATAAAACGTGTAATTCCGTTTTTATTCGGAAGACTTATTATCGTACATCGTTTGTTGTTGTTCACTGTATATTTACTATAGCAAATATTTCCATTTCCATTGATTTTGCCTTCAATACCTGTGTACCAGCCATTTAAGTAATGAATTGTCATTTTTTGAACGATGTAGTCTCATAACTACGTTAGGGCGTTATGAAAATTTGTATGCACACACCGTTGTAGTTATGAGACTACATCATTCAAAAAATGACAATTCATTGTTTTTTTATATTTACATTTAAAAAACATAATACTAATGTGTGCACTGTTTACTTTCTGTCATAATTCCCGCCGGATCATTCGGGCGAGTAGCAATTCATAGAACAGCCACTAGGGGAAAAAAAAAGAATTGATCCCCAGTACCCCTTGCTTGTCGTAAGAAGCAACTAAATGGGGGGTCCTTCGGATGAGATCGCAAAAACCGAGGCCCCGTGTCGCAGCAAGTGTGGCACGATAAAGATCCCTCTCTATTTAAAGGCCATAAGCGCCGAACATAGACCTAAATTTTGCAGCCCTTCACAGGCAATGGTGACGTCTCCATATGAGTGAAAAATTCTCGAGCGGGACGTTAAACAATATATATCAATCAATCAATCAAAGAAAAAAAAAGTGCGCAATGTTGAAAAAAAATTAATGATCCAATTCTGAAACAAATTTTCATTGAAGGTTATAATTGTCACTTTAATCAAAATCTTGTAAAATTGAAACATTGAATAACTCAGTTTATTAACATTAACTCGTTTGACAGTCAATGCTCATTCCGCGGAGGAACTGCGTGGAAGTCTGTAAAGCGGTTCTTGTCGGCCATGTTTTTTTTGGTGTCGTGAAGTGAAATGTGCAATTGTTAAAGGAATAATTGCCGAAAAATCCCGCATTTGGATTTATTTTCTGTGTGTTATTGGTAATATTGACCACATTGGATGTAATGTCAACTGGAGTTCTTGTATTCATACGCTCAATGTGATTCGGCCAGTCATTGCCAATGTTGTTATGGACAAATATGAACAAAACACTTATAGTACTTTTTACTAGAGGATCAAGCAAATACTGTAAATATTTTCTGATGAATGCGATGCAGATATGATCAATGTGCGTAAGAATTTTGATAAGCATAGTACATATGTCTGTTTTAACGGCTAGGAATCCCGGAGAAAAAAAATGAAAGAATTTAAATATATATAAAAAAAATAATAAATTCCACGTTTGAAGATATATAAGGATATAAACTACAAGGCTTCTCATAAAATGCTGGCGTAAAGCGTCGCAATTCATACCCTCATGTATTTCCAAAGATAAGATGCTAATTCGTCACAAAAATAAAGGATTTTTTGATATGCTGTTACCACAATATAAACGTTAATTGCAGTAACTTGTAAATGAACTAGTTGGCGTTTTAGAATCCTCGTCCTTTGTAACAATGTAATTATGATATCTTCCGTGGCCGAGTGGTTAAAGCATCGCGCTCTAAATCACAAGGCCTCTCACCTCTGTCGGCGCGGGTTCGAATCTCGCTCGCGCCGATATATGTGAGAAAGTTTGCCAGTTTACTTTCGGAAGGTCGGTGGTCTCTTCCAGGATACATTGTATTTGGGTTCTCACCTCCACCCACAAAAACTGGACGCCACCAGATAACTGAAAAATTGTTGAGTGTAGCGGAAAACAAACAAACAATCAATCAATCAATCCCAACACAACACGACAAATGGATGAATTCCATGCAGATATATCACCTTTCTAGTGATATCTATAAAATTACCCGGATATTCAATATTGTTATTCCATATTCACCTCGGGATCTTTCACTGCAAATCCCAAGTATGACAACAGCAGTTACCTAATCATGTTTATTTACAAGATAGGGCGTGTGTTCTACGACATGCATGTAGGTCCAAATTTGTGTTAAAGCATGATGTTGCATATGTTGTCAAAATGAAATTAAAAAGAACCAACATCAAATATACACGAGCAATTTCATTCATCTTGTGAAAATTCGAACGTATTTTACATGCCTTTCTTCACACAAATAAAAACATTTAGATGAGCAACTAAGACGTGATTCGACAATCCTATACATTAAGTTTTCTCCTTGTTGTTGTGCTTTTGTACTTAGTGACTCTTTTCAAAGAGTACTGTTAACAAGTGTGACTGGTCACGGATGCCTTGCGCACCAGGTAACCTTTAGCGGTCCATTAAATTTTGTTTCATAATAGATGGTCACATCATGAATGGTTTTGTTTTTCTGATTTTCGTCAGTCTGTTGCCCTCCGATGTCTGCATTAGGATTTATGTTGTGGGTATATTGTATCTCTATCGAGAAAGACAACACCAATACAAAGAGGGGGAAGACCCTCATTTATAGAATTGTAGCTCTAAGAAGGGGGGCGGGGGCCCATTTACAGAATTGTAGCTCTAAGAAGGCGGGGGGGGGGGGTCATTTACAGAATTGTAGCTCTTAGAAGGGGGGGGGGGTCATTTACAGAATTGTAGCTCTAAGAAGGGGGGGGGGTCATTTACAGAATTGTAGCTCTTAGGAGGGGGGGGGGGGGTCATTTACAAAATTGTAGCTCTTAGAAGGGGGGGGGGGTCCGTTACGATCAATGCAAATAAAACCATGAAGCAGTTACATGTATAGAAATTACAATACGTCCAAAAGACAACATTCTGATTACACAAGCCAAGGTTGGTATGCGTGATATTGAAGTGATATTGCGGGGTCGTTTACTCATTTTTCACCCGGTCAGTAAACTAAGCCATAACATTTAATCACCCAGACGTGTGTGTGTGTTTCAACTATATCTACCCCGTATACGTGTTAAGGTTCATTCACCATATAGGCTTCGTTGAATTATAACTATGGTTAAAATACACAGAGATAATTACAGAAAAATACACACACTTCCTTTACGACAAGAGTTCAACACGAATAAAAAAAATTGGGGGTGGGGTGGGGGTGGGGGTGTTAAGATGAAGTACATAAATCGTACAGAGCAAGCAGTTCTATGATGTTTACCGTCAACGTCGGTTATCTATTTATTATTGTTTTCATTATTCCACTGTATGTATGATTTTGAAATACTTTAAGAAATAAAACACGTTTAGGTGTGAAAGCCGATGACGTAAGGGTTCCGAAATATATATTGTATCTTAGACTTTCATTTTGTACAAAACTAGTATTTGAAAATGCTGTGACGCTTCACGCCGGTATACTTTATTCAGCTCGTTATCGCTTCATGAAAAGACGTGAAGCGCTGCTGTTCCTACCCTCATGCATTTTCAAAAATGAAATTTATTGCTTATATCTACATTCAATTTTTATTTCTTTCGAAATTCCCAGCCTTTTAAATAGGCGTACTATATTTATCAAGATTCATACGCGCATTGTTCAGATCTGCAGCACTTTCATGAGGTAGTGGCTATCATTGCAAAATGCAAAGAAAAATACCCAAGAATGGGACATGCAGTAGATATAAACATTTTGTAAATCGACAAAGGATAAATTATATTTTATCATTCATATAGCTGCAATGTGTTTCTCTCTCTAATGTAATCTAAATCTGATAATTTTTTGAAATGAATTTTTTCTAGAATTTGACATTTGTATACTTTTTGATTTCATTATATTTAATATTCCGTTTTTTGATTTGACCTTTGTCTTTGGAATCAGAAGTACTTATTCGTGTAAGCATTGTCAATAGCATTATCATTTTCATTAACTTAATGAACGCCAATGGACAATACGTATAACAAAAAGTTGACGGTGCTACTGTTGGGGTGAGCGTAAGGGAGGGTGGGGTGTCAAAAAAAAACAACCAAACCCCTTCCCTGTAGATATACATGCGTAATATTGTCTCTGCCAATGAAATAATGATGTATTAATGAAAAGCCCAATAGCCACAGAAAGGTATGTAATGCACTGGAGATCACACTCCAATGGAGTAGGAATATCTCCATAAATCTCTATCCAATGTCAAGGTGATGATTTCTTTAAATTTTATGCGATATTCATAGACCAAATTAGAACAATATCGATTTGAACGGAATCATAATTTTTAACCCACTGTTAAAATATGTCAGCATTCATATCTTGTAAATCAGCGTAAAATTAAGTTTGCTATAGCTTGAGACGTTAGACCCCCCCCCCCCCCCCCCCCCGTCAATTGCGAGATAAAAAAAGATGTTATAAATTCAGTGGACATATGTGGTGTAGACTCATTTTTTATTCTTTTTGTCCTAATATTTAGAGTTCACTACCCCTCGGGCCGCTCGATTCGCTCGCTATATTGTGCGGAAATAAGATGTATGAAAATATATCGACCTACACGTTTTAATTATTAAAGATTTGAGATAACCCTCAGTACAACAAAGTGAAAAATAAAAGTGAAGTTCCAACAACGTGCTATTAATACAACAACAGAATTTCATGATTGGTGCTAGTGTACATATTAATTAGGGAAGAAAAACAAATTTAAAAAACCAAAACAACAAACAAAACAAAACACTGATTCCAATTACTATGATGGGGACCATGGTTCTAGCACGCAGTCTCGTGATTTATTAGTTTCATTTTGTACTGAACCGGAAAACTTGACAACTTTCTCGTTGTTCTGTGATGAAATTAAACTACTATATAGAGCATTATATTTCTATTCACGATATAGGGTGGGTTTTTTTGTTGTTGTTTTTTTTTGTTGTTTTTTTTTTTTGGTTTTTGTTTATTTTGTAATTTTGTTTTATTTTTTTATTTATTTTGTTGTTTTTGTTTTTCGGGGTTTTTCTTTGGGGGGGGGGGGGGGGGGTGTTTATTTTGGGTTTTGTTTTATCTTTTTTGTTTTGCTTTGTTTTTTAAATTCAGAAATGATAATATGCATGGAAAATACAAGCATTTCCTCCAAATTTTCAAACATTTCGACATGCATATCAAAATTTCAACAAATCTTTTTCGTCACCTCCTAATGCGTTATGATGACACATTGTGGTGAAATTGGGTCATTGCATGATTAAATATGTACACACATTATCTAATTTCATTTAAATAAAAGTTTTACGAAACATGCAGTTGACATTCTCTCTTTTTTTCTATTTAGAATGTAAAACATGATTTGGTGATTTGTATCCTTATACAGACAAACTTCTTGTATACTTTGTTTAAACAATCAGTTCACCAGATGAGCAGATGAGGTTCTGTTGTAGTGATATTTTATCGAATTGGGTGCTTATTAAGTCAGTCGTAAACCTTCAGCGGAAAATTGTAGATTTCTGACTTTGAAGCTGGATAATTGAACTTCGAATGTAAAAACATACTTTAAATAAGTTTATTATTCATGTTTTAGTCTGATTTGCCAAATAGATATAGTAAATGTTCCAGTTTATTTATATCACATACAACAGTGTGGTATTGCTCTTTTTAAGGATGAACAGACATTAATATATATATATATATATATATATATATATATATATATATATATATATATATAACACAGAAAGATTATTATCATTAACTTGACCTTGATGGTTAAATATACAGGTCAAGTTGGCGATAACAGCATAAATGCAATTTAGTGCATGTCATGTTTTCAATAAAGATAATAGGTCTGTGCCCATGTAATATCAAATTTAGATTTTCTATTGTCACGATTTGGCTGGAGTTATTAACCTTGAAAGATAGATAAGACAGACACGGACTGTACGCTATACTATCTGTTTGTGTGGTTTAAATCGATGTCGCCTTTGTGTACAAAGAAGGAGCTCAGCTTTATTTACTGATGACGATCGGACGGGACATGTCGACTCAGTCTGCACACAGTTGTAGAGTTGTCAGATAATAATGTTGGCAAGGTGTTACAAATATGAAAAAGTAATCTGTGTTTGAGCACATGAGTCCTTGTTACTTGATGGTAAGATGTATTCCTGCTTCCGAAGGTGATAAATATTAAACTGACAGGTGTCCCGTTTTCTTGTTTCCGTGTTCGTCTTTTTAATTCTTTTCGTGCTTCGATTAAGATGTAGACCAAATCTTGGAAAAACAAAGCCAAATAACAATAAATTATGCAGGAAAATACTCATCTCATTTCAGAACAATGATAAAAAAAAAGCCACTATTAACAAAACAAATTAAGTCAAATTATCAACGTGACATAGACTGAGAGACATCATCTGTCTCGCGACTGGGCGTGTTATCGATAGTTTGTCTCGTGGCGGGGCGGGTTATCGACGTCAGCAGTCGCCCTGTCAATCATATTGTACCGTATCATCTTGTCGCTCACGTTCCCAGTCAAATGAAAAACGACCGCGCTTCGTAGGAAAAACAAAAACCCCAAAATAATAAATAAATAAATGAAACACACACACACACAAAACAACATAGGTTGTAGTTTCCCCGCTCTCTCAAAAAATATTCCATTCCTGCCCCCAACAAGTATCATATATATTCATATTCATATATATATATATATATATATATATATAGAGAGAGAGAGAGAGAGAGAGAGAGAGAGAGAGAGAGAGAGATTATGGAATATGAATAGAATAGTGCGGGATAGGGAAATTCCATCGAAGGGAAACGATTCGCAGTTTAGGACGAGACTTTTCGCTGAGCCCTGTTCCAGAGGTGGAATTTCCCTATCCCATACAAGTAAAACATGAAGGATCATTGTTCTCACATTTCACCTACAGTTTAGCGGATTTTTGTCGTAGCTTTGAAAAAATTCAAAATTATCGAACTCCTCACCCTGAGCCATTTCCATCACACAAAACCTAATGGGTATACCCGAAAATGGAGTATACCTTTAAAAGTGTACACTATTAAAACGCTCCAGGAATGTCCCCAGAAAGTACATCAAATTGAAATATGAATAAAACAGTACAGAATATTTTGCTGAACTATATTGTAATGTATCTACATTCCCAATGTTTTTAACCTTTGGTATTTTTACCAATTGAAATGAGAGCAATTTCCGCATGGCCGTAAACAATGTGTGTATAAATCTTGATAAATATAATACGTTTATCTGTTGAAAATATTCCAACCAAAAAAAAAAAAAATGAAATATGAAAATATAAAAAATAAATCTCGTTTTTTGATGATACATCAAAGTGCGGCAACACTTCACACGAGGATGCTGGCGAAAAGCGTCACAGTTCATGCTATCAAGTATTTTCAAACATTATAATTATTTTTTAAATATTTACACCTTTACAAATTGTAATGATAGACCGGTATTTTCCCACGTTGTGAACGATGCGCGTATTAATCTTTAGAAATATAGTACGTCTATTTTAACGCTGAGATTTCTGACAGAAATGTAAGTAGAATGTGAATTGTAACACCTCACACCGGCATATTTTTCATGAAGCGCTACCGATAATCCCTTTAAAAAAATGTATATGAAGAAAACAAATGAAATCATTATCACAGCAGTGTGGGACAATCTAAGCACATGGCTGTCTTACACCAGAAGACGCTTTCTTACACTGGTATTTATGTGCGAGAGAGAAAAATAATACTCTTTATATCTGTAAAATGAAAAAAAAATCAGCCAGATTACCACAAAATCCAAACCCATATTGATATGCGTTACGTATGCTCATTACTGATACAATAACGTTGATTTTTCTTTTAAATTCATGTATTACCTAGATTAACTGCAGAACTGTAGTTCTGTGGGGTAGGGGTGGGGAATTGGGATATAATAGAGAGCCACAATCCACCCGTCACAGAATCTTTTTTGAGGTTTTATATCACATGGATTCCTGCATCACAGTCTATTCCAACATGTTTTCCCACAGCACTTGTGTTCAAACATACCTTCAAACATTCACTAAAACACCCCATTCGAATAAAAAACTCACAGCTTCAAACGATTTCATTGGTTGACGTTCCCATGTTATAAGTGTTGTCAGTCAAATATAATCCCGTAGATTTCCATACTCATTTTCTCTCTATATTTAGAAACAATACCGTCCATGTGAACTAATTTCCTCAAAAATATTTTACAAATATTTTTGGATGAAATCGTCAAGAAGATCGATATATTTTTTGATTTTACATCAATCATATTTGTGTTTATGATCAATGAAGGTAGAGGAGTAATGAATAGATTCAGGTTCGAATTATCTGGCAATCAACATAATATGTAATACCTCAATCATAAAAAAAAAATCCCCCAAAACAAAAAACCCGCGCTATTAAATTCGGAGGTTTTTGATACGAGGTGGATTTGTAGCTTTCCTGCGTATCCTAATTCATTTCTCATCAGGGAGCTACGTTCTTGCAGCTCTATCTGCATGTAGATATATTTCGCAATCAATTCAGTAAAACATAAATCGTTTGGCATTTATTTTTCTCACATATTTATGTTTTTTCCTATTTTGGGCACTGAAATACACAACAAATCAGCAATTTTTCAGTTATCTGGTGGCGTCCACTTTTTATTGGTGGAGGAGAGAACCCAGATACAGATACCAACCTTCCGAAAGTAAACTGGTAATTTTTCTCACATATATCGGCGCGAGCGAGATTCGAACCAGCGCTGACTAGAGGTGAGAGGCCTTGTGATTTAGAGCGCGATGCTCTAACCACGGCCACGATACTTTAGATAAACAGCATTTAAAGTAAGTTGTAGCATTTGAGTACAAGCTTTATAGCAAGCCGTTTTGATATCACTATATAATGATATGACCAAAAACACGATATCTCTTAATATTCAAATTTTCAAAGTTTTTGCCTTTGATATTTCTACAAATTGAAATGGTTGCCATTTTCCTTATTAATGTGATGCAGTTGTGAACAATGTGTGTATGAATCTTGATAAATATTCATATAGTACGTCCATCTTTAAGGCTGGTGGGAATTCCGCCACAAAAGAAAGTATAACGTAAATATAAAAAATAATTTTATTTTTGAAAACACACAAGTGTATGAACTGCAACGCTTCAAGCTCGCATACTACAACGATTCAGGAAGTAGATGCTGGAGTGTTCAGCGTCGCAGTTCATGACCACGTGTATTTTCAAAAAATGAAATATTACAAATATATTTCTTTTAACGGAAGATATATATCTTTAATCTCTTTCACATGGAAAGAAATCTTTCATCTGTACAGGAATTCATCATAAGTAAATTCTATGTGGTACAAGGCATCTCACCCTCGGTGATTTCAGTCAAGGACGAGATTTGCCGAATCAATTCCAAGCGTCAGAATCTCTCCCATTACTTGCGAGATTAAATTGATTCATTCTGAAAATATTAGATGAAACAGAATCATTAAATTCCTCTATTAATTTTGTCGTTAAAATTTTGAAATCAATACAGAAGTCAGAAAGAGCAAATTAAAATTCCTAGATAATGAAAGGATGTTCCCAGAAATACTATTTTACTAATAATTAAGACGTTATTGACATTGCCATAACACTATATTCATAATGCATGGCGCCGCAAGAGGGAAAACGCAATTTTACATTGAAAATACTGGAAGAAAAATCTCTTTATTGTTGTAAAATATAGATGTTTCTTTCAGATGAAGACGTTTATATCAGAAGTGTCCAACCAATATTCATCTACGCTAGCCCATGATAACGGATTGGAACCCTCGGTGATGACCAATATACTGGGCTTGATAAGCCGATCGTACCATGATCACGTCAAACCTAACAGGGTCTTCCGTGGCCAAGTGGTTAGAGCATCGCGCTCAAATCACAATCGCCAAACAAAGGTCTAAATTTGTGGTACCTCATCTACAACTGATGACATCTCAAAATGAATGAAATTTTTTTCGATAGGACATAAAAGAAACAACCAACCATATGGAGGTGACCATTGCCGGTGAAGGGTTCCAAAATTTAGGCCTATGCCCGGCGCTTAGGGCCTTTGATTAGGCCTTTGATTGACTTTTGCAACAGTACCAAGCTGAATGAATATGCTAATTTGAATGGATGACAAACTCTTTCTAATACTAAACAAGGAAATCTGTGGGATTATTTATATAGCAAGATGTACATTCTCTTTAATTCAAATTATTTCAATTTCAGTTTTACGGAGGATACAAATTCTGATAAAATTTAACCTAACAACCAGCTCAGAAAAAGAAAATATGGAACTAATGTATGAATATGATAAATGCGGATAATTCCGGAAAAAATACACACACGAACTAAACAGGGCCAGCATCCGAGATTTTAATTTGCTTTGATACCACAGGTGCTAGACGTTTCAAATGTCCATAATAAAAAAAAAGAAGTGTCTTCCTGTAAACAAACTTTATTTGCAGGAAGATTTTTTTTTATTATAGATACCTAAAACGTCGAGCGCCTGTATTTCATACTTGGTCAAATTAATGCAAAAGTATCGTGTGTTCAGTATCGTTCGAACCAAGACCTAAGGATCTCCTATATCAAAGTCTTGTCCGACGGACCGTGACTTTCAATCATTAATTTCCCACGGCAGCTGACCTCTGACCTTACAGTTAACCTCACAGCTCACAAGGTGAACCTCCAGACTGCGCAACCGCAGGGATCTTTCAGACCCTTGCGAATAAACTATTGTTTTCTTTCATTTGTTTTACAGGTTATTGAATAAATGCAAACAAAAACACACACTCTCAGGGGAATTGTTGCCCTCTGTTCCTTAGCCAATGATATTTTCATAGGCAAAGAAGACATTCTCTCAGAATAAATATCTCATTTATTTTTATTTTTTCTTGCTTGAGGTACCTCTTTCTTTGAAGATACGGAGAGGCTGTTTGAATTTTTCTATAATGTGCATCATCAGAAGATGGGTGAACACTGGCAAGGAAAATACATACTATAAACAAATTTTCTATCATATGATTTTTTTTTTTGTCATAGACTGGTATTTATTGTTTGACAATATACATAAAAAAAAAAATCGATGATGAAACAGAATATATTAGCCATCCCCCCAAAAATAATGAAAATAAAAGAGATCTTTTGATATCGAACCAATTATCCAAAATGCTCTACTTTTTATTAATCACCTTCACGTGTAGAGGTGTAGGTGACTAGACCAGTTCGCTTGCAGTTGTCATAGGGATTTAAATCACTCGTGATATACCGTCTCCAGTGTAAGGGACCTGGGTCATTTGTACAAAAGGTTATTACTTTGTGTAAGATTTTTACACCTTTCACCAATAGTGGGCCATGGCTCTATCTTTTTGAAGACTGAAAAATGTACGTTTTTAATTTTTTGATTTCAAAAAATGGAGAGTCGACCCACACACATTGAAATTTTTCTAAACTCGACTATAAAATGGTCAAAATTAACAATTTTCACTGTGATCTCATTTTCACATTCCAATATTTCAAATAATTTAAGTGCTCGTGTGTTTCATTTACAACCTATGGTAAATATGCATACTTTGAAATATACAATATGATAACAGATTCTTGTAAATAAAATAAACTGTCTATAAAGATATTTTCAACAACATTCCAGTCATTAATCTATCTCCCAGCAGATAAACCAATCTGAAAATATTACCACAATTATATCTGTGAATGTTTCTGCAGAGGGTTGGATATCGTGTGCAATAAATATCTTATTTACAAGCCAAATTAATTTAAAACATTATCGGAAAATATGAAAAGAGAATGGAATATTTATCTAAACTGTAGCTCATAACTCGCATTCAAATAACAATGACTTTGACATATTTGCAGTCTCTTGTTCTGGGGTGATTGTATACCAAGATAAAATTATTATAAATTTTCAGAATCTATGATTTATACCTTTGACATAAACATGACCCGATGCTGGTAGACCATAAGGTCAGGTGCAAATTATCTTTCTGAAGTCTTTAAAGTCCGGCTCCATTGAACTCGTATTTTCATGGAAATATGTTTCAGGTAAACTTTCGTCGAATCAATCAACATCCAGCAGAATATTGAGCTCGTGTTCTGTGGCAATGTTTTCATACTGTACACATACCATATGTACCAAGAAATAAAAATAAAATAAACCAATCTAAATTCATAGATGTAAGGATGGAAATCTCTCTCTCTCTCTCTCTCTCTCTCTCTCTCTCTGGTATTATTTGAAATGCAAAACATTTCTCATAAAAAGTAAGTCTTTTTTTCTGGTAAATAATCCGAGCTCTGAATTCTGAAAGTTCGTGATCAGTCGCGAATCTTTTGATCTGACATTTAAAAAAAAAAAGGGAATAAGGAGGGACAGATATTTCTTAGTGGGATTGAATATTGTCCTGAAAAACACACGTGACACTTCTTAAGCACGACCTGTCATCAACATTTCATTAAAATGATTTAAACCGGATCCATCAACTCCAGTAAATAGTATCTTTTTTTACAGATGGCGGGAACTGATACTTCTCGTCTAACGTTCTGTGATACAAATAGAACCTTTATGGACACACGATATTTGTTGTTAATGTCGGAGCGGTCTTCACCCCCTTTTTTGTTGTTGTTTTTTTGTTGTCAAATTGTAATTTCCATCATAATACATTCGTTTATATCTATTTTTAATTCTTAATCACGTTTTCTTCTATTGGGGTCTTTATTTCAAGGATAAGTGTTCCTACCAAAAAAAAAAATCGCATTTAATTTGATCCGTATTTCGTCTAATTTGAAATGTGGTCATGTGGATTGCTGACAGCTGGGACCGAACATTTATAGATTTAATGCAAATCATTAGGATGATAAATTATATATATATATATATATATATATATATATATATATATATAATTCATAATAAATACATCTCATTTTATTTTGCTTCTAAGTGAATTTAATATGACCGATAAAAACGCCTCACTTCAAATCCCAAGCTGAAGTTCTCGCTCAAACGCTAGGCAACAACACCACCTCACCCCATTAATAATTTAAAACAAAACCCCACAATAATGTTCCGAGGTCACGCATGAAAACAGTCAGATAATCTTCACCCGAAACGATTGATGAATGTATTATTTCATAATGTCTAAATAAATCTAGTTTTTTACGATGAACAGAGAGGACGTTTATAAACAAAATGCCAAAGTTTGATGTCGAATAAAAACCGACATGTATTGATATCATATTATATCTGACAATTCACACGTGTACCTAATAAAGCGCTTCCCCACGGCTCGCAAAATGCCATCTCCTCCTGCAAAGAACATAGGCAGGAATGATTCATTCCCAAGATAAAAAATGATATACCTACGCTGTAACGTGTAAAACGAGAGGAGAAAATTTGCAAGCATCCGTGCAAAGTTCTGCAAAAATCAGATAATTTTTTGACATGGAAGCGAATAGGACTGTGAACTCTTGAGTCAGCATCACTGAGACTTCTGTGAGATGACGCGACTCGAATCTAAAAAAAAATGTTGCTGAGTACTGCTTCTGCTGGTTACGTCTTCATCTCTAATTAACCTACAGTGCCCCTTTTTGTGTTGATCTGACAAGTGATGCTTCAAAGACGGGCGAGATTCACGCAACACTTAGCTCCGACGGATACTCGATATATTTGTCTGTGTGCTTGACAGCAAATTCCGACAATCAGCCTCAAAAATGTGGCAAGTGACGGACAATTTGTTATTTATCTTTATGCATAGTTTCAATCATTAAGATATCTTGATGTTATCGCTTGAAAGTCTGATCTCGGTAGAAATGCATGACAAGTTACTGAAGTTGGACAAGGGAGATATTCGCGAATACAGTTGGATGTTTCTTCTATCATTCAGCATCATTGAAATTCTACTTGTGTCAATTAAATTGTCCAAAATGGCCACCGGTGGTGACCGCGTGTAAATATTTCTACGACCTCGCTTCTAATTAATCGTGCATCAAACTGCATCAAACAACCCGAATATCATATCTTCATTAATCACTGATATTTGTCAGAAAACAGTGGTAACAGATACCAGAGGTCATAGAAGAAAATGTGCGAAAATGTCACCGTCCTAGTAAACCCTAGTTTCCGGTGGCGTTCGATGCGCGTGTCCAAGACGCGTTATCAATCACATGCAGTCTAATTAGGGGATAACGTGATTTTAGATGTTGCCAATATTATCTTCATTGTCAATTAAATGCACAAGTCTCACGGTGGATCTCTTGCTCGGCAGACACAGGTATTGATGTCCGGGGCAAAATTAGCATGTCACGTGGATCCAATCAAACATTGAACTTCTGCATTCATCTTGCTATCATCTGACGCGATAACGGTGTCTTAAGTAGCAACAAATATTACCAATTTCGCTTGCAGAGTCAAACGACATGTGTAATGAAATATCCAGACATAAGAAAGTGTGGAAAAGGTGCCATTATTATTTTCTCTATCAATAAAAGCGCCTTTTAGTTTCTCTGTAAAAGAAGATTCTATTTAGAGCTATTCTGAATCTGTTTACCTACACTATTACAGCGGAACCAGATCGCTTCCTGGCAGTATAGTTAGTGTATTGGAAAACAATTAGAAAAAGCAAAGTTGACTCATAGGCCTATTGAAATGTCAGATTATGAACGCTGAACAGGGCCTGCAATATTTACAATCTCTTATCAATATTGCTTAATCGAATTCTAAATACATACTTTAACAATAGTGACATTCGAAATAGTGCCAAGATAACGAAAGGGTACAATTCATTGCTAGGTCTTCCGTGAATCTTGACATTTCGTCAATTTTCACCCCCTATAGTCTGGTGAAACTCCCGCATGTCGTAATAGTGTGATTAAATGGTATGTCACGTCGACTGTCATATGTAGCGATACGTTTAATATATCAATTCGTTGGGTGTTCAATTTCAATGCATTTCGATAATTTTTTGATGATTATGAATGGTTTGTTTTCCTTTTTTTGTTTTTGCTGTTTTATTATAAATTTTCAGTTTGGACTTGCAAACGCCAGAGAATATCGATTTATGTTCAATTTCAGTTGTTTTTATTTGATTATATGACATATCAACCGTGAACTTATTTCACCGTCGATCAAGATTGAGATATTGATAAAAGACATCTCCTTATTTAAGTAACTCGTTTGCAAAATTTTGAATGAAAGAGATACATCAAAAAGCCATGCATGATCGACAGATTGAACAAGATTTAGTTCACAGTGAAACTTATAAATAGAATAGAAGTTGATATTCTGGTGTAACCGCCAATTTCACGAAAATTTTCAACTCTTCGGAGATACACTAAAATAAAATCCAAGTTTCAAGAAAATTGTAGAGATGTATGAGGCCCGGTGCATGTGTTAATGAAGGTTTCGCGTGATCTTCAAAAATGTCTGTTCATTAAGACTTACCTGTATTGTCATTATGATTTATCTCATTGTTATACATATCGAAAGTTGCTTAATTATCTGAAATGTACTAAATGTTGACCTTGCAGTTGTTTGGGTTTTTTTTGCTTTCTTTTTTTCTCCCCCTCTCTCTCTTTTAAATAAGAAAATTTACAGGCCACATCGCTTTAACAAATTAAGGCTTACTCTTTTCCAGAATAGATATATATGTTAGAATCGTATCAAATTAAGACATGGTGCGAATGAATCATTCTGTCAATATATTAACACACACTGTCAACAATACTATGGGGAGATATTAACACGTCGTGGGGTTTTACTAGTGCCACCTACGGTAATGGAATTAACCTTATACAATATATCTTTTATAATCGGAAGTCAAATCAAACAAAATTACTTTAAATTAACTGGTTAACTTGACACGAGGGTATATTGGGTTTGATATACCATGTAATTGTAAATTTTTATATAAAAGTGCCGCCAAGCATGCGTCAACATCGCTGCAAGAGGTATCGCACGCCGTCTACCGGTGAAGAGATCAAACAAAATTTGTCACCCTCTAGTGGAATTGCTGCCAATAGACCCGTAGAAACCGGGGCCCGGGGAGGGGGCAGGTCATACGCCTTCTGAATTTTTAAAAGAAAAACATTTTTGGCCAGAGTGTGTTCCACCACATTATGTTTTACGGGCGGTGGGATCTGGCAAATACTGGATACTTAAAGAGAAAGAACAAGATTTGCGCTCGATTTAAGTTGGCAGAGGAATCACTATGTACAAATCGGCTGACATATTTTCTAAAATCACTTACTCGCAAGAAATACTCTGAAACCACAAAACAAACTAAAGGTCAAATGTTTACTTTGGTACTCTTTTTTAAAAAGATCTATGGAAAATTACGAATGATAAAAGTAACAATTGTTACATTGAAAGTTTGTGCTGTTGATAATTAATAACAAATGTCTAATTTTTTTTTGTTTTGCAAACAGCCATTTTATTGCCAGTTATAGGGGATTTTAAGCCTACAAATTAATTTCATCTCAAGCGGAAATTGATTAAATATATATAAGCTCTTCCCATTAATTGAGCATAACGAAGCAATTGTTCATTTTGTTGTAAATGGCACAGAAGGTCTCCAGTTTTCGATGTTGCACCTGATACAAATTTGGTCGGGAAGTTTGACACGTGTATTTTAATCCTTACACGCAGCCAAGAGTTGGCAGATCAACGTAACAGAGAACCATGTATGACTTAAAACATGACCGTCAATATGAAATCAGGGTTTATATTTCTCCATCACGTGCACCTGTGTGTCGACCGTTTTGCTGTTGACAAGGTGTGATATTAATCGCAGAAAACAGAAAGTGTACGAAAATGTCAATGCGCAAACCCAAAATAGATTTGAGAGACATGATTTATTTAGGAAGATTTTTTTTAGATAATAATTCTGAAATAAATCATTTCTTGGAAAATGATGTTTAGCATTCACGAATCTAATGACCAAAGAAATAATTAAATTTTCTTATACGAAAACAAACAAACAAATAATAATGATAATAATAATAATAAAAAAACTGCACAAAAAACCTTTGTTTAGCGACATGATACTACCGGGGCAGATCGAAGACCTGATTTTAATCAGATTGATTTAGGACTACATGTATATTGGGAACGAACATCTCCGTTAAGTAATCGAATAGATATATCGACAGTCCTTTTGTAGTGATAAAGAATTTAAAAAATCTCTTTTATGTCATAAAAAATATAATATGTCAAGTTACTTTAAGCACGGATCTATAAACGGTGTCGGACGTCTGTATGGTCTGTTGCTAGATTTATAGCGGCATGACACAGAACAAACAATAATCTATTTACATTTTATCATTCACGGATCGTTTCAGAATGCATGAGATATTTCAATATACACAATTCTCATCACAATACAAAAAGACATTATAAGTATAATAGAATTTGTAGGAAATTAACCGTGGATCTGTAGATAAAGTAAGATGGAAACAGGTGTTCCGTCAGTACGCCATTTTTTGGTCTGATGGTTTATATATATCCAATTATCACATCAAGTGTTCAAGTACGAGTCAAGAGGAAAATTGTAATGGGACGACGTGTGTCATACTGTAAAGCGTAGCATCTCGTGGTAATTAGACGTAGACCAAAATAGCTGATATGGTGTAGAAATGTATTATACTATACCTACTACGCCAGGGCTCCCTCTACAAATATATTAACTGCTGATTTGACACAGCGGTTTTAACCCTAAAAATTGTTTCCGTCTATGGTTACCTGGATTCTTTAAAGGAAGCAAAAATAGTAATAGTAAGTATATAGAGCCACGTGAAATATTTGCATATGTTTTTAATAGTAGAGCGACAGACTGACCGCATAAAACGTCCAAGGGCCTTGTTCACCCCTGTGCGCATGAAAGTAGGTGATATCAATATGTATCAAACGTTTAATTGCAAAACATAACATTTCGGTCCACAGGTGTCGAAGAAAATGTGTTTTGAGTCAAATGGATGACGAACTTCACTTCTGTGTCCGATAGAGCGTTTGCTGCGTAATCGGTATGTCGTGAGTTCGAGCCCCGCTCGTGCCATGACCGCGTCAAACCTACGATGTAAACAAAGGATGTGATTGCTCCTTCGCCGAATGCTGGCATTCAAAAAAAAAAAAAAAAAAATTACGGGTCTTTCGGATCTTAAAAACGGAGGACCCGTGTCGCGACAGGCGTTGACACGTTAAAGAACCCTCACTGCTACGACCGTAAATGCTAAACATAGAACTTCACCTACAACTTGTAGCGTCTCAATATGAATGAAAATTTCTCGTCAGGATACAAACAAACAACCAACAATTTAAAGCACTAGATATGTTTTGTCGGATTGTCGTACATTATTCATGTCTGAAACAAGTGGCTTGCTGAACAATTCTCCAAGTCCAAAGCACTGCTTATGGCAATTAACTCGGATTCCAATGAGGGGACAAGATTCACTGTCTAGGACGAGATTTTGCTGAGCCCTAGACCATGAATCTTGCCCGCGAGATGGAATTTCACTATCCCACACTTGATTTAATGAATAGGTCTTTCAATCCCCCTAATTTACACCCGAATCGTGAATGATTATAAATCCCATACGTGTGATGTATATTACTCAACGAATTAAGGTTCTTCGTTTGTTATGCGTTACATGTGACAGCTTGACTTACCCTATTGTGTCGTAGGCAAAGAAGGAAATATAAAACTATGTGACGGTCAGACGGTGGCCAGATACCTCAGATGGTTGAGTACCCGACTAAAGATTCAGGGGGCAGGGGTTCGAATCCTGGTCTGGTCCGTTGCATTTTCTCCCCTCCTTTTACAGCCCCAGGAATTGACATGTGAAAATGCCTGCCAGGGGGTTGATGTCTTCAAAATGTGAAAACATTTTTGTGGGATGTTGCGGTCAGGTGGGTTTTATCACCGTGGGCCAGACAGATCAGTTAATAGAGCACCTGACTCGAGATTCAGGGGTCACGGGTTCGAATCCAGATCTTTTCCATTGCATTTTCTCCTTTCCAATTACAGTTACAACATAGACAGAACAGTTCGCGAAGCAAGGCTCTAAAAATTTATAATGTGAATGCAGAAGAAAAAAAAGACAAGATCAGCAAAGAAATGGAGATGATCTCCATATGCATTCACTGAAAATTTCTGTGAGCTGCATGGACTTAAAAACTTAATCCACTTTGTCCTAATGGGGATATAGGGCTGCCACTGCAGCTCTCCAATTCTTTCCGTCTTTGACCAACGTCTTTATTTCTCCCCATGTCTTTCCTATTGTCTGTATTTCACAAGTCAAATCTCTTCTCCGGGTGGGCTTTTTTTTTGTTTTCTGTGTTTTCTTTTTGTTTTGTTTTGGTTTTGTTTTTATGTTGTTTGTTTGTTTGATGTTGGTTTTTTTTGTTTTGTTTTGTTTTTTTTTTTTGTTTCTTGGGTTTTGTTTTTAATTTAAATTTTTGTTTTTGTTTTTTTTTTTGTTTTGTTTCTTGTTATTTGGGAGGGTTTTTTTTTTTTTTTTTGGGGGGGGGGGTTATTTTTGGCCTGCCTCTCTTTTGATGAACTCCGAGCCGTATGGTCGCTGCTATTTTGTTCAACTATCGGTATCCTCGGCTGTCTTCCTTCTCGTGGGGATCCGGTTTAGAATTGGTCCTCGGTACCCTTCGCTTGTTTTAAGAGGCGACTAAATGAGGAGGTCCCGTGTCACCACAGGTGTGACACGATAAAGATTCCTCCCTGCTCAAATTGGTTGCGGTAGCTCAGTGGTAGAACTTTCGCTTCATAACCGTGAGATCGTGAGTTCGAGCCCCTCTCGTGGCACGGTCGCGTCAAGCCTAAAACGTAAACATAGGTAGTGATTGCTCCTTCGCCAAACGCTCGGAATTTAGATGAAAGAATCACGGGTCTTTCGGATATGACATTAAAAACGAAGGTCCCGTTTCATGACAGGCGTTGTCACGTTATAGAAACTTCACCGCTACGGTTCTGGGCGCTATGAATAGGTCTACATCTGGTGACGTCTCAATATGGGTGAAAAATTCTCAACGAGACGTAAAACAAACAAACACACAACCTCTCTGCTCAAAGGCCGTAAGCGCCGAGCATGGGCCTAAAATTTGCAGTCCTTTACCAGCTACGTGTATGTAGAAATTAAATCTATTCTTTTGTCGATCTTGTCTTTTTTCTTTTGCATACGTGCTACCTTTCGAGTCTTGCTGTGCGGTCGGACCTTCAGCCTCTCAGAGCTTTGCTCGGTATTATTGTTACAGTTTATAGAAAAAAGTATATACGACTAAATATATGAACGACTTCACAAGTTTCTGTAAATAAAAATATAAGAGAGGGGTACTTCAACGAAAAACCCGTAGATAAAATAAACAAATTGTTTGGAAAGTACCCGAAACGTTTGATAAGCAGAGAAAGTTTTCTCATACTTTCGTTAGTATATTTGTTGATATGATTTCACAATACACTGTTCTTAAAAGTCGGTCGCGCTATATTTCCCGCGTTCAATGAAGAGGCGGATCAAATGCCTAAATTTGTGTTGCAAGATGTAAATCCGTATTCATCTAAACAAGCAATCTCAAACTGTAACATTACATGCTCACCCCTCAGAGGACTCATTTCCAGTTTCATAAATTTTTAATAGGTCCATTGATTACACCAATCGTAGCTACTCGGTTATTTCCGTAATGCAAATAAACCTCGTATGTTTATCGACTCCATCAGAGTCAGTTGCTATGTATACAAAAATGTAACTATGACGTCACAGATATACGTTACAATATGAAACAAGATTGATTGATTGATTAAATATTGTTTAACGTCTCGTTCGAGAATCTTTCACTCACCATTGCCGGTGAAGGGATGCAAAGTTAGGCCTATGCTCGGCGCCTATGGCCTTTGAGCAGGGAGGAATCTTTTACGTGCCACACCTGCTGTGACAAGGGACCTCGGTTTTTGCGGTCTCATCCGAACGACCGCCCCGTTTAATCGCCTCTTACGACAAGCAAGGGGTACTGAGGATCTATGGTAACAATCCGAATCACCACAGGGTAATATGAAACACTAGCTTTGAGGGTAAAACAAATGCATCTAAGATATCGTACATATCTAAAGTATTATACACATCAATTTCCACTGATATGTCTATGTATTAGAGTGAATAAGATATTAATGATAACATGTATGATGATAACTGAATCTTTGACGAATTTTACTTCTAAATAACACATTATACAGGGGTTCGGTAATAGCCTTTTAACCTCATCTACATGCACGCTTCCAGTTAAAGCAATATAAGCTGCCAAAATTGCAATTTTTAATAGTGGCATTAAAAGAGGTTAAATGAACGTTGATATGATTGAAAAAAGAACTGCATCGAATTTCCTCTCTTATGCATCGTTTACACACCTTTACGTGATGAAAAATATATTCCTCGACATTCCGTTTGACCCTAACAATGGCAGCTGATTAATCGTCGGCGACAATCCCGAAGATAACCGATGTTGACACGAATGATTCCGATGCTGATCGGGGTGGATCGGGTTGTATCCGGGTCATTAAAATATGGACGGCGAGGTGAGATAAAATTCTAGTTACCATCATTATTTTGGCATTGTTAACAATGTTATATGTTTTTATATTTTTTTCGTCCCGAATCAGTCAAAGTCGGCTTTCTCCCTCGCTTCGAACCTTTCGTGTCAGACATCTTTCGTGCTTACCGGAAATATTGCGCTTGCGCATTTGATTTTGCCGAATGAGTTCAACTTTAGGTCATTGCATACGGAAATAATGTCGGAAAAAGTAAGGTACGGGAAGACTTAATTTCAACTGTCGAACAATTTTTACATTTAATGCAAAAAATGCAACATGTCAAAAGTTTAATCGATAAAATCAGGTATTAGAAGGTAGATGTTTACAAAATTTCGATTAAATTTTAGGGACCCCAAAATAACAATTTTGACAGCTTATATTGCTTTAATCGGCCTAAATGCGTCGATGAAAAGGCCAAGACAACGAACAATGATCAATCCCATAATTCCTATGGAAAATACAAATCAGAAAGATGGGAAGAGACGAAGCCCTGGACATACCAGAGGTGGGATAAGATGCCTAGGAGGAGTAACCAAGATTTGATGCAATCTCGGCGCCGATCCACGTCCGAGTTTTCTTTACAGTTACGGAAAAATGCGAGTGTGATCCGATGATGATTACACAGTAGACACGTGATTCGTTCTCCATCTGCAGCTGACAAAATGTAGTCTTGTTGAACCAAACACTTGGCTGTCTCCGTAAATCTCTGCAGAGCCGAACAGACTACTGAAAAATAATGAGTATTACCCGTAAATTCGCCATCACTGCGGAATACTTCATGAATCAATCGCAACTACTCGGCTATTTCCGTAACCGCAAATAGCATATATATATATATATATATATATATATATATACATATACATACATAAGTGAGAGAATATTTCCTATTTTTAAAGAGGTGTATATCATTTCTTTTATGCTTGTAAAAAAAATACTCTAAAGCTAGAAATGATCTATTTTATGCTTGATTTGGTTAATATTGATACAAATCTGCTATTGTGTGACAATATGAATTTTCATTTGCAAACTAATATAAATATCTTTTCAGCTGTTCACAAATTTATAGATGAAACATGTAGATTCAATTAATTATTGTACATTTTTACCTGTTAATTATTATCTTGCATGACATTATAATACTTCAGGAGAGGAACTACTAAGTTGTTAGAGCTTGTTACCATTCCTTTTGATCTGATTAATAAAATATGTTCAAAACAAAATTAATGTAATGTAATTTACTTAATATGCAAGTTCCGAGATATCAGCTCTTCTGTGATGGAGGTACATTCTATATTCTGTTGAACGCTTGGGTGGATAAAAGAAGTATACTTATATTTGTACATAACGATCAAAGATATTAAAGCGTAAGTTTTGTTTATATCAGCCGTTCGTATACAATACACTGACCATATCAAGAATAATTTGTTTGAATTAGGCCATTAAATTAGATATGAAATCATTATTTATTTCCTTTTCTACACAAGTGAGGATTTTATCAAAGAAAGCTGGTAATCATTGATTTTTGTTTGAGCTATTTTATTGTACAATACACATAAACTTAATGATTTGTGTTTCTCTGTAGTTTTGGTGGTAGATCTTTGTTCGCTATTAACAACAAGAGGCCCATGGGCCATTTCGCTCAATTTGGCCCATATTTAAAGATTTTCCCTCTCTATTTGCACGTAAAACTTTGATCCCCCTTACTGGACTCCCTACCCCAGCGGCCATACCTTTAACAGACTTGAATCTGCACTATGTTAGAAAGCTTCCATGTAGATTTCAACTTTTCTAGCTCAGTGGTTTTAGAGAAGATTTTAAGATGATATCACCCTATATTTGTATTTTTGTGATTATCTCCCCTTTGAAGGGAGCATGACACTTCATTTGAACGAACGTTAAGTTTCTTTACCCAAGGATGTGACTGTAATCGTTGGAGCGAGCTCAGTGGGTAAATTAAAGTATTTCACTGTTGAAAATGTAATAAACGGATTTAAAATGTCTAAAGTCGTTCTGCAAGATGTTAAGGGTTATCACTCGTCTCAACGGTCACTCCATAAAACATATTAATAAAATCAAGCGATGTTATAAACATTAGAATTGTCAATTTGTACTGCATTTGTACACAACTAGTAAGATACTCAAGTGGTCTTGGTGTAATATGGGGAAAGGGAAAACTCCAAACACATATACCTGTGTGTATGCCGTTTAAAATCGTTATCCTTCTGCGCAAAATTGTTTCTACTAACTATATTTTTTTTTACTATAGCAATTAAGATATATATCTTAATTAAAATATGACTTCTCAATGAACTCCTCGTGCTGAAGAATCGACCTGCACATCGATACTGTGGTCCGATCACACACACCACACACACACACACACCACACACAGATATATATATATATATATATATATATATATATATATATATATATATACATACATACATATATACATACATATATATATATATATATATATATATATATATATATATATATATATATATATATATATCTATATATATATAATGATAAATCTTTCATTTTCTGTGGTCTGATATCTTTGCGTCAAGTTGATTTCTTGTCTTTATTTAAATGGTTGTGTATATTGTTCGAGTCTTCGGATTTCAATATATTTAAGATGTGATCATGAGTAACCTAAAGCAAACAATGAATTTCTAATATGTTTGATCAACTGATTCGGGCGGATAATTTTGCTTACAATTATCAGGTAGGTGATGATGTAATACACAACAAGGATTATTAAATCTGTAATTTAGAGATGTATTTTAAGATATCACGTAGCATTACGCCCCCTTACTTCCGTCACATTTTTTATGGTGGTTTTGTGGTGACTTTACTGGGTTTTCAATTATTAATACATTATACATTGTAGCGATAAAGCAATAGCACCGCCAAAACTATGAAAATCCTTATCTAGGAAGCAATCGAATTACAATTTCACGCCAAATCTCATAATTTCAAAAGCGATCACGTTGGCTGTGTAAATGACCGGTAACAGCTGGTAAGGGAACCGCATCCTTTGTAAGACGGGTATCAATACTGTATGTTAATGACGGAGCGAAGCGATAAAACAACGATATCCGCACCTCATAAAGAAAAGATAAAAAATAATAACTAAATATTACAAACTAATCTGATATCATATCAATTGAAAAAGACGCGTATTTTTCTTTGATTAATTGTGAATAATTGTATTAATTCTTTTGTTGTAGAAAATGAAGGTGCTCACCTCTTAACAGATTTTACCAAAAATAATTAAAACTATCTTGGGCGATACTTCAGTTTCTCTATTTCCACTGCCGTGTAAAATATCTCAATGATCATAAAATACATGTTTAAGACTCAAATAATGACTTTTCACACCTGCTTTTTCTTTAATGTTGAAGAAAAAAAGTCTAAATGAGTCAGATCTTGGCTATCAATTACCATAAACATGGTCTGCTTAATCACATCGCCTAAAATATTACCCGTAAATCTCCAGAAATATGCCACAAAGCTTAAAACTTCATTTCTCCGAGTAATTCTCCCAAGTGTGTTCTTGACATTTGAGCAAAATAAAAGACGTTCATCTTTATCCTCCTGTTAAGTAATTCAAATCCCCTTGCGTCTGGACATTGCTCATAAAAAAAATCGTTCTTTCATATTCTAAAAGTAACATACACTGTATACTGATGCAAATCAAGGCTCATAATAGTCAGTTTTGACTGGGTGCCTCCACCGATAAGAAGTAGAAGAAATCTGCCAACTAATTAAGATTCTGATCATGTAAACCAGCAAACAGAAAAGTACATCAAAATAATACAAATTCTATCAAAGTTCACAAATTCTTCAATTCCGATTAAATGAACATGTGTAAATCAGTAATTAAAATATATTTAAAAACGTAACTTTCAACACGTTTAATCATCTTCGTTTTAATTTTATTCATTTAAAAATTCTGAAAATTACGTTCCTTTTATCTTTCTCTCCTTTTTATCTACAGTTTCCGATGAAATATATGGTTTACAATGTATTCTAAAATTTCTCGAATGTATATTTTTCTTTACTACTACTGAATACGCCACTGTGCAAATATCTCAGACCAGGAGTGATAAAGTGGGCAATTGAATTTTGTATCGGGCACGAGATTTTAATGTCCTAACGGCAACAGCTTGAGGTGGTCTGTCCGAATAATTAAATAGATTTACTCAACTCAAGACGAGTCATGTCTCCAAACAGATCGTAAGGGTCAACGATGCACTGAGATTGGATTTAAGGTCAACAAGTAATGTACCTCCATTCTTAACCTCCATCGCTGGGAGACATGGAAAATTAACTCACTTAATTTCTGATAGTGCAGCATCTTGACGATGCTTCACTGGCAGCAGAAAGATTCGTAAATTTTGAGACTCTTCGGAAGTTAATTTCGATAAGTGCTATCTCTTGTATTCATTCTGTGCTTGAGTGTGCTAAAATTACAACCCGCTGACAAATTACTTTCACCAAGCATCTCTCCGTCTTTGTCTAGTACTAATGGCTTCCGTGAGAGATAATCCAAATCTTGATTTGGCGATGTCCTCATACCTCCCTCACATTCATTTCCATAATGGTCCGAATTATAGGATCTTAATTGTGATTGGGTGCACCAATTAGTAATCGTAGTAATTTAGTTTTGGAATTAATTGGACACAAGCGTTTGAAGTTGACGTCCGGGACCGCTACGTAAGAAAGCCAGTGATTAGAAGATCTGCTAATTGGAGGGTTAAGACGAATTTAATAAGAATTTCATTCAACACATCGGGTATTTTATTGATAGATTTACGGTTCTTTATCGATGTTTAGCGGTCTTTTCACGGTGAGAGAGAGAAAGAGAGAGAGAGTGTGTGTGTGTGTGTTCTGTACTGTTTCTGTATTGCTCGTGGTCGCGTCTCGACCCACCCTTGCCACGGTGTAATGTTTCCCTTTATATCTTATTATAGATGATTTTGATAATAGGGGATGAATGAGGTTATCAAAAATCAGTAATTTTAATAAGTTATTGTGAATTATCCCTTTCAATGTCATTTGAAATTGAATTTATTTGAGTGCATTCAATTTAATGTAATGTGCCTAACACAAGTGTAACTGCAATATTACTTTTAATTATATAACCTTACAAAAAGTAAAACTATTGGTAAAAATAGGAAATCATGATATTAATATGATAGTTATGAACTCGGAGATATTTTATATATTTTTAGCACATCTCTGCATCAGGCATACAGTAAAAAATATAAGACAGTCTAAATTTACACACAACTAAAATTTCCTAGATCCACAGCTGTGATAAGTAAAGCATTCCCTACAGTAAGTTTTAATAAAATGTCTGTAAAACTCTATTAAAATACTATGGACAAACTAATTTAATGAACAAGTTTTTGTAATTACGAGAGAGGAATTGAAAATATGCACTTATTTTCCAAGCTCAACAAGATCAACTGATATGTATCTTATCATGTTCTTGTTTTTTCGAAATAAAAACAGTTCAAACTAATTAACAAGTGAAGATATCAAGCAGTGATCAGTCTAATTAATGTGATACTAGCAGTTCCTCTCCATGTTACGTGTAACATATTTTAAACAATTTCTGTTTGTTTGATCTAATCTTCCTTTTCATTGGCTAATATATGAGGTGGAGATCTGGTGTATTTATACTTGCAGGTTATACCCTCCCCCCCACCACCACCAATACATCATAAATCATAGTTTACCAACAGACATCCGTTCGTGTGGCACAGTCAAATGTTTTAAGACAAACCTCAAAACATATCTTTTTAGAAAAGCTTTTAGCCATATTTTGTAATACATCTATTCTTAAAGGAAAGGTTGGGCTGTCGTAGTATTTAGATTATTTTATTTGTATGTTATATTTTATGCTCTAATAAATCTTATCTTGTTTTACAGTTTATATTGTTCTTTATGACGCCTCTGGTAGCTATATTTTAGGTGTATAAGTGATGTAAAGCATTTAGAGTAATTATGAAATTATATAATGCACTATATAAATGCCGCACATTATTATTATTATAATTATTATTATATCGTAATTATACTTCTACATCTAACGAAGGGGTTTGTCCCCTAGAGGCTTCCTCCCATTAAAATATACTTATTGTTTACCATTCATTTTAACGGGAGCAAGCCCCTGAGGTTGTCTGAAAATGTCCGGGATGTTAACTAGACCTAGGGCTATTTCATTAAAGCGTGAAAATGTACTAAAAAATTAATTATTCCCTTAGAAAACATATAAAGGTATTCAATTTGACATAGTTAAGGTAAGTATAAGTTTTAGCGTACTGGAGAAGTTTGTTTTTTTTGTTTCCTTTTTTTTTAATTTCAAAGCCAAAAGCCATCTGAATAACGAGGAACTGAATCTGATGACGATTGATGAAAGTTAATTGATACAAGTTATTTATAAGACATTGGTGATAGGGTGTTTGCTGTTGTACACGGAGTCATGTCTACCTGTGTCAATATTTACATTTTCAATGATTTTGCCTTTGATATCTTTCCTCATGAACGCACTACAGTTGTGAAGAATGAGTGCATGAATCATAGCACGTCTGTTTTAATGGCAGGGAATTTCGACAGATATGAAAGTAGAATATAAATTTTATTTTTGAAAAGGCATGAGGATATGAACTGTAACGCTCCGCGCCGGCATATTAAAGCGCCAGCGCTAAAAGTACGCCTGCGTGAAGCGGCATGTCTTTTCAAAATTAAATATACCGTATTAAAAGAATGAATTTCAAGTATTAGAAGAGTATTTAATCATTTTTAAATTCAGAACAGTAATCGATGTAATCAATTACATTTGTGAAAAACTGTGTAATTGTAATTGAAATTATTTGAAGGAATTGGCATTGTAATTGAAAGTATTCGACTACACTATATATAAACTGAACACATTCCTGATAATGACGTGGATCGAAGCTTTCTACGATCTTAAGGTGGCCGATATTATTATACAACAAATGATAGCACTCTCCTGTTTGTTCTACTTTCAGTTTAACAACGTATCATGACTAATAAGTGCGATATGTTCTACTCGGAAGCTCTAAACAACTGCCGGCATGTTCCCGAAGATATGTCCTAAGACATGTCCTAAGATACAACTTAGGACAAAAGTTAGGAACATCCGAAGATCATCTTAGGACATGTCTTAGGATGTGTCTCGACGTTGTTTTAGGAACATCTTAAGTTAGGACATCCTAACTACTTAGGAACAATCTTATTTCTAATAGGAAGCATTACCATCATACTGTTATGATGTATAGAAACATTTATTTGTTCATATGATACATGTATTTGTGATGAAATTGAAATATTAGTTTATTAAGACCTGTACATCCACGGAAAAGAAATACATCATTTCTTCATTAAAATAAATATATCGTAGATCCAATATGATAATTATTATTATTATAAAGTTAAAAATTATATAATGATTTAGTACATTACATAAAATAAATTTAAAAACTTAAAAACAGATCGTGTGATTCGAACCCTTATATGTGTATTTGAGATACAAGCAAATAAATGAATGTTATGCGAAAACACTAAGACAAGCCATTCCTTGCGACATGCAAGATACTAGTACTTCAACTTTTCGCAATAATACTTTGACATGAACTCATGTCAAGGGCATGAATAAAAAATACTGAATAATATTTTTTCGGAAACAAGTTAAACCGGTTTCAATTTATGTGTACGGATGATCATGAGTGAGAAGATGAATCCAAATTTTTCAACGGGAGAAATTCATGTACTTCTTGACGAAGTAGAAAAAATAGAGACATTTTGTTTAGTAAATTGTCCATTATAGTGACAAATGCAGCAAAAAGGAGGGCTTGGGAGAGCATTTGCGAGAGGGTGAATGCGTGCAATTCATCTATGCACCCGAGGACTGTAGAAGAAATTAGGTAGAAATGGTCTCCTCCTCTCTTCTCCTCAATGCTGCCGCCATGTTTATACAGACTTAGGATGATCTTAGGACAAGGGTTATGCTGTCCTAAAGTTTGGACGAACTTACGGCGTGTCCTAAATGTAGGAAAGCTTCGAGAAACACATTTAAGACTAAGACGTGTCCTAAGACATACTTAGAACACGACTTAGTTCTAAGATAGCTTCGTGAACATGCCTGCTGGATCACAGGTGTTCAAGCTATCCTACAAATTACAGAGAACTACCAGATGTCGGAATCATTCAGATATATTTATTTTGTGTAACTGATGTCCAATGACAAGTTAATTATATAACATTCTGGGTAAGGGGGCTAATCTCTCTCTCTCTCTCTCTCTCTCTCTCTCTCTGAGGTTCAATGGTCTTTACGTATATTATGTATATGATGATACAAAC